>JAAMPI010000309.1:0-43846 GCA_013054445.1 Cudoniella acicularis
CGCAAGGAGATCCGGAGCGATTACAGCAGGTACCTCGGGAACAGGAGGGGTGGCTGCTCTTGGAGGGCCCTCAAGAGCATCCATCTGTGCAAGTGCTGAAGTCATCCTGAACTTAGGTGACAATTCTTCCCACTCTAAGTTTGTCCGAATCACCCATTCGCTTCGAGAAGTTAAGAATGTCTTCTTGTCTTCGTCCAAATCCGATCTTGTAACTGGCGTCTCCTCAATCAAGACGAGCGGCTTAGTTGGTGCGAGATCTTTTGACCAATCAGTCGGTGGAGGAAATGGCGGGGTTTCGACATCATCATAATCTGGGTTCGTTGAAGTAGGAAGAGGAAGCCCATAAACTGGATGAATCCCAAAGGCTTCGACAATCTCCTCATCGATGTCTTCTCTCTTGTTGCGAGCCGAGTTATAGCCTCTAGCGACTTGGTCGAAATGAACCCTCTTTGGATTGGGGTCGGGATCCATGCCAAGGTACTGTTGCTCGTTCCTGTTGTTCTTTCTCATATGGTGCTTTCGAATACCAATCTCATCGTCGTCAAATTTGATGGGTGGCTCGGCAACAATCCTGTTCTGTGGTGCCTCTCCATTGCGAGGCGTGGGCTTCTTAGGGACTTTGATACCATGCTGGTCAGTTGGTTGCTCTTCTCCATTAGACTCGGTCTCGTCAGTCTCGGTCTGCTCTGCAGAGCCTCCTTCCGCCGGGGTTGCTACAGCAGACGCCGTATCGCCGGCCGGGTTGGGCACTTCAAGGGTGTCATGTACTTCTGCTTGTGGCTGATAGAGAGCACTGCCTTTGGTATTTTTGATCCTCTTCCCTTTGTCGCCACTGGCTTTACGCATCTTGCGTTCCCAGGCAGCCTTTTGTTCAGAGCTCATATTTTTCCAGAAGTCAGCTGGATGTTGCTCTAGTTGCTCTGGATCATTAAAGTCGGCCAACATCTGAAATCAAGTCAGTTTCAAATTTGAGTAATGCAACGGTTACAACTCACGTGAACATAAGGACTCGCAATGGAGTGTACGATGGTCGCGGGGGGGAGGTATTCTTTTGACAACCTTTCCTTCCTCCTGTAAAGAATTAGTGTTGGCTAACTAGAAAGCGCATTGTGAGAACTTACACCACGATGCAACGGCGTAGAGTGCAAATTTCCATGGCTTGACCACTGTCGATAGACATGAATGGCCTTCTGCTCAATTCGTACTTGGCTGATTTCATAGGCCTCTTCAATTGCACACTGTAGAAATTGTTAGATGAATGACGCCTGGTAGGGAAATCAACACTTACTTGAAATTGGATGTTAGCACGCTCTTCATTCTGCGCCCTCTGTTTAATAAGGTAATTTTTCCTTAATTCAAATTCAGAGTTCAATTTGTCAACACGTTTCTGATACTGGTCGTCCAGCGCTCGGGTGGTTTCGGCAAACTCAGGAAGAGTCTTGTGATAGTTGGGATCAGCCTTGATTGCTTCCAATGATTTTTCGCCAATGATAAGTAAGGCATTCTTTTGAATCAAAGCTACCTGTTTGTATTGGTGCTTCAGTGCTGCGCGACGATGGTAGAGTGCTTGAATTCGGACATTGTCCGACTTCTTGACTCGATGACCACCCCTCCCTCGTAGTGGTTTTGGAGCAGAGGGAGAAGGTTCAGCGACAGGAGTTCCTCTCGATCCAAGACCAGATCCCCCACGACCGCCACGGCCACCTCTACCTCTTCCGCGTCCCCGGCCACGTCCCCGGCCAAATCCGCCTCTCGTTGGAGGACCAACTACTGGATCTTGAGCGACCTCATCTGACGAAGAATTACTTGGAGCATCAACTGTAACAGCTGGAACTTCTGGGGAATCTGGATCAACTAGGTTCCTCTTCTGGGGTTTTTGGTGGAGTTTCCGAGGATNCTTCTGGTTTTTTTTGCTGGTGGCGCGATGAACTCAGCCTCCTCATTGGCACTCTGGGATGAACTTGTATATGTTTTTGGATCCGAGGATGAAGCCTGGGAGGAACTCATCTCGGATACTTTGCGCTTTGAAGATCTAGTTCCGTATGTTATAGATTTTGAATCGCGGCTCTCAGGCAGGCCAGAAGCCGAATTTGTCTCGTGACGACTCCTACGCACCGGGGCCATAGTGATGGGGTGTCAAACGATGGGAAAGACGTCTGAAATATCGATTGAGATGCTGTTGGAAGTTTTTAGGCATTCCAGGTAATGCGCTGGAGATCTGGTGAGGAGTGTTGATCGTGATGGAGGCTGGGGAGGGAAGTATGCGTATGTGTTTGAAAAGAGTGTAAGGCGAAGGAAGCAAGGTCGAACACCGGCAGCGAAGGCTGAGGCTGTGATTGAGGGGAGATCTCGCTAGTAGATCAATTGAGATCCATTCAGATAGACCTTGGACCTATTGTTCGAGGCCCGCTGAATTGTATTCACTGCGTGATGAATGAAAAGTCGACAATAGCAAAGAAAACGCATTGATTGAGACAGACCAGATTCAACTCGCTAAGCGACCGGCCGACGACTTGATTGGCTGGGGGACCCCGACGGTCCGGCTTCTTCCCTGAGTGACGACTTTGGCCTGTTGGTTAGTTGGATATTGGAGAATTGGCAGGAAAAGAAAAAGTACTTCAGGGTACGGCGGCGACGCTGGAATTGATGAAGATCTCGATGTGATTTGTGGCCTGCAACATCTGGGGCTGAAACTTCTTCTTTTCCAGGTTCCCAGCTTCGGCTTAGTTCCACAACAACACGTGACCTAATTTAATGATTTCCGGAACTTGGAAATTTTTGTTAATCAGCAATTATCCAGTGGCTGTGAGGCGTAGAAGCCCGAAGGCGAATGCGGAACACTTTTTACGACCATTGGTGCTTGCCAGTCGCAATCGTTGCTGCTCGATCGAAGGATTTAACCACCGTCACTTAATGCAACACCAACCTCCTGTTTGCAATTCAGAAGATAGACGACGACTTGATCGGGAATCAAGTCAAATGTGTGCCAGCCTGGTGTGGCTCGCTGACAGGTCTCTCGTAATCTTTCCTGGCAGTTGAACCACTTGAGTGCCTTTGTCGGAACGGTTAGCCGCTGACTGAAAGTGATTCTAGCGTCTTCGGTGATCTGACAAGACTCCAAAGAACATTTGATAATTAATTATGGAACCACTGAGGCACCGGATGAAAATATTGAAGCTTAGAAGAAAATCACGCGTCGATTTGGGATACTTTCTGCTTTTAAATCTCCGTCAAAAAAAAGATTCGAGGCGAACTGGTGGCTAAAGATTGAGCTGAAGCAGAAGCAGAGTAGAGCATACCCCGGAACTTTTGTCAACATAAAAATAGCCTTTCGAATATCTTTTCCCCATGGAATTAAGAGGAAGCTCTGAGATTATCGCATTTTGAAAAGCAAAATTTCGTGCTTGACCTCGAGAGAGCTCATCTAGTACCTTGGGGGCCAGAAAAGCAATTTGTTTCCGGAGCAGAATACCCCGAGAAGCTTTCCAAGAAAACAGAGTTGGCCACTTGATTATACAAAGATCTAGCTATTCTTATATCAGCCGAATTTTCCCGAGATATTTTAAGAGGTCTTGAATAGTTGATGCATAGTGGATTTTTATCCACTCCCATCTTACGTTTGACTAGAATACCAGTGGGGCCTATAACAATCCAGTAATGGCATCAAAAACCTAAGAGTAAGAAGATATATATACTGAATCAAAAACTGCAGATTCTATCTTGGGAAAATGCCTAGTCAAGAGATATAAGACCTTCTTCTCCGTAACACCTGCACTTTCTAAGATTCGTAGACGATACTATATATTTTCTAGTATTTTTGCAGAAATCCCTTTCTTCTACAGCTATTATTTATAATCCTTACGTAAGTTATGTCGATCGAAATTCAAGTTCTCGTAGTTTTGAATAAAGCCTGTGAGGTGTTCAGTCGATATACCAAAAGAATCACCTTCCATATATAGAAATGCACATATGTCATCGCTAATTCGGCACTTCCGTCCCTATTGATCAAGTCACATATAATAAGCCACATCACCTGCCATTTCAGTCAATTAAACGACACAACTACCGAAAATCCGTCCGATAAGAGCCCTGACAAGAGCATATAAGACAAGATAAACAGCTCAGCACTCTATCGCGGTACGCGAAAATTTCCAATTTACGAAAGAAGTTATGACTGTGCCGTTCACCGCGCCGTCAGGCTGACTTGCTTCTCCCAACCTTGAACGCATATTCGCATGTTGTAATGCGGCACAAAATCAACAAAGACCCATGTTGGAAATTTGAACTTCGGGATTTCTAAGCCCGAGCAATAGAAGGCCTCTTCTCTATATCCCTACCTTCGCATATGAACCAAAAAGTGTTGCAAGACTAAAATGAGAAATCATGACACGTGACAATGAGAAGTGAGGGGAATTCTGTATCAAATTCTTGTGTATTAGGTCAACAAGCATGCAAGTATCCAGGCACAGATACCTAAGTGTATGTACCAGTCCAGCATCCATCGCCCTATCAATCCACGCCATCCTTTCCCATGGGAATAAAATGCACGAGAACAGTCCACCCACAAGTTGACGTGTGTGCGGCACTGCCGTTGAAAATGCCAAATGCCGCACAATATCAAAATGAGCCGCTTCTTACATTATTGTTCGTTAAGCTCCTAGGCAGACTTGAAGAGTTCCTTGGTATCTGCGTGGAAATTGTGGGAGGGGAAAAAGAGAAGACCATAACAGAAGGCTGCTCATTCTTCATCATCTGGCTGATCAAAAAGGAAATTAGCTGCCAATTCCTCATTTTTATCGCATGCGAAATAGGCTTGGATGGCTTGATCGCGAGGGAAACCCAAAAGTACCAGCTATGTTCGGTCAGCATTTTTGAAACCCATTTAGGAGGGGTTGACTTACACGCTCAATAGCAGCACGCTCCTCCTCGGTGACGCTGATAGCTTGGGCTCCTGGTGGAAGTGGTGCATCGTTGTCTCCATCTTCACTCAAAAGCTGAAGAAATTGCTCGGGATGTTGGCCGATCAATTGAGCAAGCTGTGGGTTACCGGCACCGACTTGCTGAAGAATTGGTTCGAGCATTTGGGGATTTTGTTGGACAACTTGTCGTAATTGCTGGAATTGGGGGTTGTTTCGCAAGAAATCGAGATTTCCAAGTCCAGCAGCAGCTCCGGCACCAACACCCGCAGCGCCGAACAAGTTCCCAGCAGCACCACGAGCCGCATCGGCGCCACCACGTCCTCCGGCACCAGCTTGCGCTGCGGCCTCGAACAGGTTTATTGGCTCTTCACCACCGTCGCCTCCAGCAGCAGCAGCAGCAGGAGCTTGCGAAGCCTCAGCTTGAGCACCTGGCGCAGGGGCAGTAGGTCTTTGCTCTTGTTGAACATTATCAGGGATACCCTGCAGAACTGTATTAGCACAAGTATAGAAGCCTAAAAACTTAACTTACAGTCAGGAGATACTCAATAGCACGCTCCGAGTTATAAAAGGCAGCACGCATAGCCAAGTCAATCTGCGATCTCTCAAAACCCATGCTCTCCATCTCAGCGATCTGTGCTGCTCGTTCAGCGCCCATAGCAAGACCAGATGAAGCAGTACCAGAAGGTGTCGGTGCAGCCATGGAGCCGGCTGGGGCAGCGCCAGAACCAGCAGGTGAGGGCGTGGCAGGGACCACATTTGCAGAGGAGCTTGCGACGGGGGCTGGGGCGGCAGGTGGAGCTGGAGTTGAAGCTGCAGCCGGAGCGGGGGTTGATGGTGCTTTTGAGGGGGTAGAAGTGGAAGCAGACGGTGCAGCCTTGGGCTAAAGAAAGCATTAGAAAGAGGCCCGACAGATTACTAGACTAGAAATACCTTTGAGATCATACAGACAATGAATCCCTTCTCCTCAATCTTGTAAGACTCGACTGTGTTTGCATCTTGCAGAATCTTGCCTAAAGCGTGTCAGCCCACCGTTGCGCCCAAATAACGCGGAGGGCAAAGGTCATACCAGAGTAAATAAGCTTTTGTGTTGATGCCTCCCATCCCTTCTCCTTTGAGATCTTCTCTTTTACATCAGAGATCTATAGCCACCATCAGTGTTGTTCACTCAAGTTATCCATGGGCTGCTCGATCGATGACTAGGACTTCGGAAGGACGATAACGTACCAGCTCAGATGGCTCAGCTTCGATCACGAACTTCTGCTGCTTCAAATCCTAGATGTGCGCAAGCAGGTTAGCAAACGTCGGCACAGACACAGGTGGGGGGCAAAATGAGGAGGGCTGTCGGCGGCAACACACCTTGAAAGTTAACTTCATGGTGGCGGTCGTGCAGCTTCCTTGCTACAATAAGATGTGCGGTAAAGAGTGTCCTTGTGCAAAGCAGAGAAAAGACGCGCTCTTCGTTGGACGTCAAAGGTGAGTTGGGTATGTTGTGGAATACTTTAGGTTGTAGAGGAAGGCGCAGGTAGAGCTCTCCGAAGGCATAGGGCACGGGCCACTTCCCTAATAACCGAGACGCCATCTTGCAGGTTACCACTGTCCACGTCCACAAACTCTTCAGCCTTTTGCATTCATTGTCGATCTGTGATCGTCATTATCAGCCTTCCAGCGCAGTCAATCAGCCTTTGGCTTTAATTCCTCTGCACTTCATCTTGAGTATTCTACGACACACAGACATCCCATCAACCCCTTCAATACCCAAGGAAACACCCTCTCAGCATGGGTCAGCCGAATGCGGGGTGTCAGCCTTGCAGCATTGTTCAGTGACCTTGTTCAACATCAGACGGGTTCTGCAGAACATCAAGACCTTGAGAAGCCTTCTGAAACACGCCTTCGCAAGACACTCATGGCAAGTCAATATCAGGGCGATTATGGGTCGGACCGTGACCTGGGAGTCAAGAAATAGTTTAAGGCGCAGTCGCCCTCTAGCAACGTCTCACTCACTTCAAGGCCTCTTTGTCAAATGCGGGAAACTCGTTAATTCTCTATTTCTTTAGGTACTAAGGTATATTTGATGGCAATCAACGCCGCGCTAACATCAATGGTATCTGGCATCAAGCAAAAAGATTCGTTCCGGCGTCGAGCCATGTATCTCGTATCGTGAGATTCGTTCATCTATGCTTCTCGGTTTTCTCCCACTATCCCTAATCCAGCCTGGGCCTTCTTTCTCGAATTGTACCCGGACAGACTATTCCGAGGCCCGCCATTCAAGATGAAATCAGGAATTGGTGGTGTAAGTGTCCTCTCGCCTCCAGCTTCTAACCGCTCGCGCTCCTCTCTTTCCATAGCACGCCGGAGGCTGTCTAAGCTTTCGCTGTGCATAAGTGGACTAGATGGAAGACTGCCACTTCGCATCCTATGGATGGACCGGATACTTTGCCGGTCCGAGATCAATTGTCCCGCGTTGGGGGCTGCTGTCACGACTGTGCCAGGTGTTGCTGCGGGAGGTGGTGTTGGTGAGTCGGTCCTGAAAAGAGGGTGTATGTGTGCTTCGCTCGAGCTTTCGATTGGACTTGTTTCCCTGAAGCTTCGAACACGTTCTCTCTGGGTATTCGCAGGACTATAACTGCGACTTCGCTTTCGCATCTTTGGGGGCTCGAGATCGAGAGGAAACCCAGGACTTGGGCTTCTACTTCCCGTCGGACTTGCAGGAATGGTTTCGAGGAATCTTTGCGGGATGGGTGATGCCGACTCAACAGCCTGACGCGAATGCGCATCGACCGCTGATGTGTCCCAAGAGTCAAAGCCATCTTCTATGGATGTGTCACGATGGCTCGAGTCGATAGAGGTTGGCCGATGGTGAGGAGATTTGTGACCGGTTTGAATCAACCTTGTTTTGGAAGTGATGGGTCGCACAACTTGAGATAACGAGGATCGGAATGAAGACATGGTGTCTGAGCCCGCCCGCGATCGACCGCTTGATGATGGTGGGGTTCTCGACTCCATCGAAGATTGTCCTCGATGATCGACATTAGCACCCGCATTCTGGACTTGCGGTCGGGCCATCTCCTGCATCTGTGGGAACATCTCTGGTTCCGGGTCGGCTCGGTAGGGCCGAATTTGCTGTTGAAAGTCTTTCCTCTGGATGATCACCATGCAGATCACAAACACTGCTTCTGATAGCAGGCTAACACCCCAGACGACAAAACCCGCCGTCACCAAACTCTGCGTAGGAGCAGCAATCGTCCGCTTGGGAAGCTCATCCATTTGATTACTCATGATACCCAAGAGGAACGCCGAGCCAACACCAGATAGTATACCAAATATCGCAGCTATGCTAGCCAACAAGTATGTGTTTCGTCTTCCATGTCCAAAATCTTGTATATGGGCTCCATTGCGGTAGCGAAACTGTCTCGCCAGCAGTGTCGATAACAGCACAAGAGACACTCCACCAAGTGACGATGCGACAACAGCTGCTGCGCGCGCACCGCCTTGAGTATTGTCCCGGGACAGGGCAACTGTGAATATGATGTCGAATGTTAATATAGCGAGACTGCTCGACACCGCCAATGCGCCGAGCACCAAAGGCAGCGCACGAGAAGCTGCCATCACGATTAAGAGATTATCAATATTTCGAAGTCCGACGCTGTCGTATAGGACAATTTCGAGACAGACCACGGGTATATGAGGGTTTTGGCGCGATTAGCTCTCGGGAGCGGCGTCGATGTGGGATCAAACGAGTGACGAAAGCAAACGATGTCTTGACTTTTGGGCTAAACACCAAAAAACCGTTGATGGCTTGACGGCTGTCTTTCAAAGACTCAACGTCAATCACCAGAAAAACTACCTCGAGATCTTGGAGGTTTCACAATCCGCACCAACGGTAACCTCACATATGTTGTGTCCGTACCAACAGTCCCACCGGCCACCAAAAGTCACACAACTTTCCCTCGAAATTTTCGGAATGGTTGCTTTTTGTGCGCCAGTAAGGTTCCCACCAGTGATTTCCGGGTTGGCTGCAGTTTTTTGTTACGAAACGTCGCTTGATTCCGTCAACATGGATTCGTCCGGGCGAGTGCAGTATGACGGTGAGAAGAACGCGTACTGATGAAGGTGTGACGATGGACAAATTATCAGAACTTGTCACATATATTTGATCTCGGAACGATAGGGTGAATTGAGAAGTTTCCAGTCCTCCGGATGATGCCTATCCAGCCAGCGGGGTTTCTTTTTGGGTGGGCCGAATTGGCTGCGGGATTGTTTATGCAAAACCCCCGCCACGCGAATCGATATATATCCCGGGGTCAACTCTGCGAAGAAGCAACTCGGGCTGAATCGACGAGACCGTCAATGACGCGGAAAAGGAAGGAATGTCTCGAGAGTCGACACGCGAGGAAGAGAAAAGGTGTGGATGGGACGGAGCTGTATAAGTTTGTTCCTTGGACGAGCCTCAACGCGTCAAATGTCGCGTGTCCGCACTCGTATGTAGATCCGGCCCCAGCTCTCGGCTCCCTCACCAGTCGAGGACGCGGGGTCTGATACTCCCTTGGAAGGCCGTGTAAGTACAGTATAAGTGCAGGTTTTAAGATTAAAAACAGGGCCTCGAGGCCAATTGCGAATGCAGCGGCTCTCGTCGTCTGACGAGGGGCGTCCGCAAGTGTTGACTTGCGGTCTGGTCTGCTGGGTCAACCAGCAAGTCGCGAAAGACCTGTAGCCGTGCCGGTGGGACGACGGTCGCGATTCGGCCGCTGATTGGTTCCGGGAGAGCAACTTTTGGGTGGAGCGAGAGGGCTGACAGGTCGCGTTATTTTAGGAGTCTTGGGCGCTGGAACCTGGCGTCGTGCAGAATGCAGGTAATGCGAAAAACAAGCGGGCGACGAGAAGCAAAAAGAGGAGGAAAAAGACGGAAGTTGTGAAGAAATCGGAGGGAGGTGTTTTTTTATTATGTTATCCTTTTGTTTGTGGTCTGTGTACATTTGTTATGATGGGCTGCTCGGTGTCTAAGTAACATTCCCTGCAGTAATATTGGTCTTGCCTGGACAGATATTCTTCTGGGTCGCGCTGGTTCGGAAAATTTGCAGCGCTCCGGGCTTCTCAACCACTGGAGCGTGGTGGAATCTTTGCAGACAAGGCTCGCAAGGTCTGTGCGACAGGGCAGGCGGGGATCAAGCCTTAGGCGATCAGTGTCTATCCTTGCGGAGGGCATCAAGGGCATCATGTTGCGATTGGACCTCGGCCAGCATCCAACAACGGCGTAGATGGCAAATTACAGTGTTTAGCACGCTGTTTAGCACGCTGTATAGCATACTGTACCCTAGCATATTACGGCATACCTAGGGAGGAGTACCTAGGTATCCAGGTAGAAGATGCGCTGAGCCGCTTGGGGTCCGAGTATTGCCCACCTAGGCAGGTGTGAAGACATTGAAATACAGTACTTCGTACGTGACGATATACCGTGCCTCCCCACCAATTACCGAAAACTGCCTTCTCGAGGCACTCTGGCGACTCCGGAAACGCTGGCTCCAGAGTCCGAGTGCCGGCCCTAAAAGGGCCTCGAGACTCACCAAGACCTCCCGATTCTCCCTCAGTGCCCCGAAATGGACGCCCAAGAGCAGTTGTGCTCGTTGTGCACCATGAATTTGTGAACAGATTCAGCGGCATCTGAACACAAACTCTCAGATGATGGATGACAAGTTGATTGTTAATGTCAACTGTCCACTGCCTGTCAGCTGCCATCTGACATACCGGACGACATCGGATTATGAACAAGGGCTGGAGAGCGGTCCCATGGGTCTGTGGATCTGCCAACTCCAACCTCATTTCTTCTGCAACAAGGAAGATTCTTGTGGTGCGACGAGAGAGACCTGGCAACAAAAGCTGGAGGGCCGATGGAGCCGATGGGGCCGTTGACGCTCCTTGGGTCCTGAATCTTGCCCAGTTTCTCCTTCATGAGAGAGCGAGCGATGATTGATGGTGGATGAGTGCTTATGGATCTTGAGGCTCTCACCAACCATCCAATAAAGAACAAGCAAGGGAGTCGCAACAACATCGACTGGGTGCCGGAACACAAGAGCCAATAGCTCATGAAGGCAATAAGAGAAGCGGCCAAGAGAGGGTCAATTGCATCGTGATTCGGTTATGGGCGTTGGTCAATAAAAGACTGATTATTTCGGCGATTTCCTTACCTGCGCCAAAATTGATTCTATCAGGATTCAGGACATGACGAGCATCGATCTCCAGCCGGAAGCCCTAATGGACCTCCCGATCGAGAAAATGGTCAATAATTCTCCGGAGGATTATTGGGCTTGCAGTGCTGCAGCATGGGCTGGAAGCTGCTGGAGAGAGCACGGTCACTCTGCCGGCGAACGGACTCGATTCTCGATGAAACGGCACCACATTCGGATGACATCCAATAGACGCGTGCGCTTCAACAAAAACAACGGCAGAAAAGACGCTTCGGCTCGGTGATTGTAGGTCCTCGAGCATCCAAAGTTGGAGCGATGGAAGAGCTTGAAACGAAGCTGTTGTGCTGCAGATGCACGAAAGGAAGGGAGGGAGGTTGCGCGGCCCGGACCACGGTCTGATCTCTTTGCTTTATACGAAGTAAGAAGTACACTACACGAAGGGCTTGCTGGCCAGCTGAGCAGCTGGTTGCCATGGCTTTCTTCTGCTTTTTTTTACGGCCTTCCTTCTCAGTCAAGTCTTTCGAATCAACGCTCTGTCTTGAAACAAGGTTCCAAGCAAAGGAAAGCTAATTTTCGTACAGTCCTATGGAAGTAATGCTTCTAGAGTCAGGAGCATAGACCTCACTTTTCTTTTCCTGCTTCAACCAGTCAAGACAACCAGCAGAGAAAAAAAAAGCCAGTCGCCGCCACAGTGTGGACTTGACTCGAAACTTCAAAAGCCACTCCATTCGCAATTTGTTTAGTAATCACTTGCGTTGAGTGTGCGACTCTTCCCCAAGTTCGTTGCCATGATTTGGCCATGTGTTCTTCTACACAGACATCCTCCCCATGTCTCAATGTCGACGACCAATGAGAAGACTTCCATTTCCAATCATCTAGCCAGCTCATTTTTGCCGGAAATATGTATATTTTTTTGGGGAACATTGCTGGCCCCCTGCACATGTCCGAGGAAATGCTTTCTACATAGGATAGTAGACTAGCTCGCTCTCACTAAATTGCCCTCAGAGGAGGATGCGCTGTGGAAAACGAGACCGTATTAGCACACTAGCCTCTTTCCGCTAGCACCTCTTCTTTGACTTGCATCTCTGATATTCACAATGCTTCTCATAATTTTATGCATTCATCTGCCATCCTCTCCATTAAATTCTCCATCTCAAAACTACAATGCGATGGTTATTTTAAGACCTCCCGTCTCGCCAAACACTCCTAAAGAGGATTCATCTCGCGACTTGCCGTTGAAATTCTGTTTCTCAACGCCACAGGCGAGATGTTTGACGCCCTCCAGCTCCACATGAGCAAGAACAAACGTCACTTTTTGCCGAGTTGGCGCATACTGCCGATGTGGGAATGTGGTCCAGAAGACTTTTTGAACATTCTACTCGTATTCTGTCCAATCACAGGCCTTTTCTTTTTTACAGTCTCCCGTCACTTCAACTTTCAAAAAGTTTGTTTTGAGGAAACTGCTTCTAAATGACCTTTTTTCGGTCGATCCAAGGCCTGCCCTACTTGAAGACCCGGGTATTCGGGCCTAAGACGGCATGCATTTCCCAAAAGCGGTAACGCGCAGTTAGTATTCAGCACGGTAGTCCCCATAATATCAACGTTTTATATGCATTACTGCGATCTTCCGCATTCCGTGGTAGAAAATCAGACCATAAACAAAATGGGTGGCGGACGCTCCGCTCAAGACGTGAGCCTCATGTCTTGGCTCTCCCTTTCGCTAGACTATTGGCCAAGGTTGAAGATTGCTATGTGGACAATGATGATCGATTGTGCTAAACCCATAGGTTTGATACTCCTGTCGGAACTGCCCCGCTTGCTATAAGCTGATTCCCTTCCCCTCTGCCGGGTGACCCAGGAACTCGGGACTCGTCAAAACCTTCTCGCGCTGTACCTGCATTGCCCATATATGCACGTAAGGGCCAGGATAAGTCCTTCATTATAGAGGGTTTGTCCAATGTCAACTTCGCCCGCAACTATGTCAATACGGCCACCAACATCATTCGCATTCCAACTATTTCCCAATCTACCCACAGAACTGCGGCTTAATATTTGGTCCTTCAACCTCCCTCCGCCAAGACTGGTTCCCGTGCACTACCTCTCCTCGAGCACCCCGCCAACTACCCCCCTGAGATATCAACGGGGTTGCACCTCTCCCACGCCCATTCCCGTAAACCTCCACACGTGTCACGAGTCCCGCCAACAAGCTCTCGCCGCCTACGTACTCTCCTTCAACCTCCCGCACTGCCCGCCAAAAATCTTCTTCTCGCCTTTCCACGACATTTTGTACTATGGCCCGAAAGATGAGTCCTACATGTCATCCTTCAAAAACTTTGTCAACTCCATCTCGCTCATTTCGCCTTCCGAACTGCTAAAAGTCCGTAAGTTAGCGGTGCACGAGGCGCTGTTTGTCGGGTTGAGGAATGGCGGGTCCAGGGAGAATTTCAGCGTGACAGCTAGTTGTTTAAGGCAGTTTTGGGAGTATGTGCAGAGGAAATTTAGGGCGGTGGATGAGGTTGCGTTTTTCGCTACTTGTACTGTTTCTTCCGAGGTGCAGTTTGAGCAGGAACAGGTTATGGGGAGGGGAATGCTTCCCACGCCTCCGGAATCGGGACCGAGCACGCCTTGTTTTGGGACTTTCCTGAATGAAGAGGATCAAGGGAAAGAAGGGCATTTTGCCAAGCCGACGACGGCGCCATCGATCCCTTATTATGGTGGTAGTTCTGAGCAATTTTACTACGAGAGCGAGGAGGAGAACCTCAGTTGGAAGATTGAGCATGCGCTGCAGAGTTTGGTGGAGGAGGGGAGGGAGTGGAGGGTGCCAAGTTGGAGGGTTGTGCTTGTTAGTGAGGGGATGAGAGGGCGTGGTGTTGTGGAGGAGGTTGATCTAAGGGATGTGGAGGATTGGGGGAGGGTGGAGAGGAGGGTGGTGGTTAAGAGTGAGGATTCTAGGTTTGAGGATGACTTTTGAGGAGATGAGAACGGTGCTGAATAGCAATTAGGAACCGTGCGAGGGAATTATGTGGGTGACTTACTCGAGGTTGGAAAGAAAAAGCGACTCTCCGTGACACAAATCATGGTGTTGAGGAATCGCACTGTATATGTCTGTCACACCTCTTTTGTACAAGCGGCGCGCAAGTTATATATTTTTAGCGAGCGTATTTCCATGGTGTTTTGGGTTGATGGTGGGTTTTGTATTCTTTGGAATTTTGGATTTGGGGGGAGCTTGGTGTATACTTCAAGGGAATTTTGGGCTATTACTGGTACATGGAGTTTTCTTTTGAGCGAAAGCAAAAAGGGGGGGGGGGACAGCATCCGGAATTAAAACGGCGAAATGGAAAATGGGGGTTGGTTGGTTAGATTTATATGGACTTGCGTCCGGAGACTACTCACGTCAAAAGATACCAGGGTGGGTGGAAAATGGGGATATGGATATGTACATCTGTTTTTTATGATTTGATTGGCTGTTTTATAGGAATTTAGTTCTTGTAAGAAATTTCTGTTTGTTATTTGTACAATATGTTCAATAGGGAAATTTCCCTGTGAAGAGAATAGTTTAAATGGAGTGGGTCTTTAGTGACTTGGAGCTTCGCAAATGTATAGATGAGTTGGAAGGTGTCATAAAGATGAGAGACTTACTTTGCTATCAAAAGCGGCGGGCCAACTGGTTCAAGGATTTAGAGAAATTAAAAGCATTATCAATCCTCCGACTTAAAGAGATCGTCAAATTTCCTTGGCCATATACCAGCTTCCTCTTCAAGTTTCGCAAGTATGTTTCTAAGTTTCCTTTGAAGCTCTTCTTTGTTCACCTCCCCCTTAAACTCGTTTTTTTCATCTACAGCTTCAGAAGGAAGGATCGAATCTAGGAGACTTTCTTCATAAGGAACCCACTTACCTTGTCGTTCCGAATGGTTGACTTCCGTATTATGCCATTCTTGGGGGGTCTGTTCTCCCTTCTCACTGGTTTCGGGAATTGTTGGGTTTTCAATCGCAGGAATTGTTACTTGAGAACTGGCGGCCTTTTCTTTTGAGCGTTGCTCAGCTGATAGACACGCTCGTTTTTCTGCGAGAGCATATTGGAGTAAGGTGGATCGTGGGGAGAGAAGGCCAGTTTGTAGTGGAACTTCCTCGGAAGCTTCACTCCCATTATAAGACGTTGGGGCTTGAACAGTGATGTTCGGAATAGGTAGGTCATCAGGGGGCTCACCTCGCTCATGCGATAGAGTATCACTCAGATCAGGTTGACTCTCCATATTAGAAGCTTCACTCGCCTCTTCTGGAAAGCAAGCACCAGCAGCATCAAGGTGTTCCAGCCAGGGGCTCACGAATTCTTGATCATCCTTTGAATCTTCAGTGGCGATCTTAAATCCGTGAGTCGCCCACCTACTATCCTCCAATGCCCACTCAACCGCCTCTTTGACACCACTCGCAAAAGCATCAGGGACAAAGTTTGTCTTTGTCCCACTTTTATACGACCCTATCTCAACAAGCACACTCTTCCACTCCATATCAAATTGGCTATAGAGTTTTAGGGGGTGAGGAGGAGGTTAAGTGTTGTGGGGAAGGGTTGATGTAGTAAATGGTGCACATGTCTGTTTTTGATAATGGCACTGTATTGGTCCCAGAAGAGGAATAATTTTGATTGACAAGGGGGTATTCTGGGTTGTTTGATTAGTGCTGAATCGCTGGTGATAAACAGCGGTTTTTGTGTGATGTCTTTGGGTTGAGGTTAAGGATAGTAAATCATGTTTTCAAGACTGCTCCGTACACAGGGAGGAGTGAACATATAAGCGTCGAGATAACGCAATGGTAGTCTGTGAATCAAAACTTGGAAAGAATAGGAATAACTCGTTATTTTAACATGAATGGCTCAATTCAATTACCACGAGAGTAAGCACTATTCTTCTATCACAAGCAAGAAGTGAAGACTCGAGAGGAATTTTGAGAAAGCCGCTTTGAACAACTACCTGCTTCGGGACTACCTTTGAGTTATAGACTTAGAATTAATAGAAAATTTGTGCAATCTTTTTCGTAGTTACGAAGATAGTAAATACGATAACGAAATTTTGATTTCGGTGCATGGTGCTAAGCGAGATAAAAAGGGGCCACACAGGAGAGGCGTCGCCGTCACTTACTTTTTACTTGATATCAATGCTTCAACTGAAGTCGACGTAATAATTTGTAAAGCCTGGACGCGGTGAATATTCATCGCTCACCCTTCAATATCATGTGGAACTAAATTTAATTTACATTATTTATTCCTTCCTTTCCTTCTCATTTTTCTGATTCACGACCCCTATATTGTACCGGCTTCTGGAAAGAGGAATCCTAGATTGAATTCGAAATACTCTTTCAAACCCCACTTACTCTTTAGAGCCAAAAATCTGCTTTCGTTATAATGAAGGCCTGGGAAATTTTCATATCCTCTCTATTAAATCGTTCAATCTACTCGTTATTCCTTATAGCCTCAGCCCTCTATGCCTCATAGCAAAAGATGTCTTAATCTCGCCCCTCATAATTCTATTCTAACCATCCTCTTGTCTACCACGAAAAAGCGGCAAGCGTTCGCTTTCCTTCATCGTAAACCGATCTTCCCCTTTAACCTCCCAAATCCTTTCCTTAGCTCGCAGGCATGAAGAGTGTTATAGTGAGGTTAGAGAAGGCAGTCAAGTGACTGATAGCACTCTCAAGGCCAATGAAAAACGCATCCAGAAGAACCACATAGTGTCCTTCTTTAAGGAGGGGGTATTTAATGAGGTTAGATCCCGCACCCTGTATTTTAGTTGGTTAGTGTCTCCTAGCTAGATTCTTACTTCGAATATATACGCCGGCTACAAGTATTTTCATGTCTTGGTTTGGAATGTTGATCGAGATGTTAAGCCCACTTTGGAGTTTGATGAGAGTGAGAAAAAAGCTGGGAAGGGGTGGTTTATAGCAAAAGCGGGCTTGAGTTGATCCTTGGCAGTTACAGTAATACAGGCAAAGTAATACCGGGATACACCGGAGGCATCAATAAAATATTAATTATATATAAACAAAAAGAAATTCTTATAACATGATTAGGAAAATATTATTTTGCTATATATGAGGGATGAAATTGTTCTAATTTACCGACTCATATGCAGTCGCCGGAAGCAATCGTAAGCTGACAAGATCATCTATAACATACGAGGACGCACGGACCACATCAAGATTACCTAGGCCTCTGTTACACCTTTGGAACTTATACTATCGTCGTCTGTTGTAATCATCATTCACACTCACACATTAATATCATTAGCATCAGGCATGGAGGCGCACAACGCTGCTGTTGCGGCTATTGAAGCCAGCGTCCGGTCTTTCTCAGAGCTACAACAGCTATTCCGCCTTTATCACGGTTCGACGAATAGCACTCGCGACTCCCCGCGCTATCCGGACAACACTGTGGATATAAGCAAACTTAATCATGTCCTTTGTATCGACATAGAGTCAAAAACGGCTACTGTCGAGCCTAATGTTCCTATGGACGCTCTTTTAAAGGCGACCCTCGAGCGCGACTTGGTGCCCTTGGTAGTTATGGAGTTCCCTGGTATCACGGTGGGCGGTGGATTCTCTGGCACGTCTGGAGAGAGCAGCTCGTTTCGGTATGGCTTTTTCGACGGCACCGTCAACTGGATCGAGATAGTGCTTGCAAATGGCACGACGACGAGAGCCTCAAGGACCGAGAAGCCGGATGTGTTCTGGGGAGCAGCCTCATCCTTTGGGACACTCGGTGTCGTGACTATGTTAGAAGTTCGCTTGAGAGAGGCAACCAAGTACGTCGAGTTAACATACTATCCCGCGTTGGACATGGTCGAAGCAATGAAGATCATAGAGGCCGAGACAGCGAATCCTACCGTTGACTATCTAGATGGTATCATTTTCGCACAGGACTCTATCGTCATCTGCTCGGGCCGGCTCACCTCCTCGCTCCCAGCAGGTAGTGCCGTCCAACAGTTCACGCGCCGAAGCGACCCGTGGTTCTATGTCCATGTACAGAAGCTAATAGCCAGGTCCACTACCACGGGTACCTCGGGTGCCTCTCGGGAGTCCCGGGCCATAACAGAGCACGTTCCGCTTGTAGATTATCTCTTCCGTTATGACCGTGGCGGCTTCTGGGTCGGGCGTTACGCCTTCCGCTACTTCGTCACGCCCTTTAATCGCATCACTTGTTTTCTTCTCGACCGCTTTATACACACACGGGTCATGTACCACGCCTTACATGCTAGCGGCCAGTCACGCATGTATATTATCCAGGACGTAGCGTTGCCATATGACGCCGCACCGGAATTTTCCGAGTGGTTGGACGACACCTTCGGCCTATACCCGCTATGGCTTTGTCCACTACGGCAACGACGTGATAATGGCCGTCCCGAGGCCCGCCACGGCTTATACGCAAATCTTGCTGACCCCGCCGCCTCGCCGGAATTCATGATGAACTTTGGAGTTTGGGGGCCGGGCTCTAAGAACCGGAACGAGTTTATTCGCCAGAATCGCCTTCTCGAGCAGAAAGTCGACGCGCTAGGTGGGCGGAAATGGCTATATGCCCACGCTTACTATACCAAGGAGGAATTTTGGAGCATTTATGATCAGAAGGCATACGATACACTCCGAGCTAAGTACGGTGCCTCGTACCTGCCGAGCGTGTATAACAAAGTCAAGGTTGATATAGAAGCCGAGGAGCGCGCTATCCAAACATCGTGGATAGCGTGGTTGTTATGGCTTTTCTGGAGCATTTGGCCACTTAGCGGGCTATATGGCGTGTATAAAGCGTGGAGAGGAGGTGAGTATATGTTGCAGAAAGAATCGAGCGCTTCAATTCAGGCTTTGAAGGAGGATTAAACAAAAAGGGCGGGATAACATCTAGAAACAAATTTTTTGCTAGGTTTTACGTATACAAACACTTAAGTAATAAAACGGATTTTCTTGTTGACTAATATTTTCTACAATTGACTTCCATCCTGGCTGACACGGGAGTTACAACGTTATTAAGCTAGGAATTCCCTATCAATTGGATTAATAAAATTGTTTCCTCTTCTTCCTATATCCATTATCTTCCACATGAGTCAAATTACTATTAAGTACTATTTTCTGGGGTGAATATAGCATAATACTATTACCGCGACAGGTGTCTAGATCCTCGTCATTGACAAACGAGATATAAGCTTCCCCGATATTGTCGGAAAGATTTGTATAATTTCAGTATTCTAGAAGAGGACTAAGAGCACCTCGGGAACAGCGAGAATAGAGGTATTTTAATAGAAATTAGAGGTAGTATAAGAGAGTGGTGTTTAAAATTTAATAGCTAATTCTAACTAAAGCGTCGTAAAGTAAACAGACTCAATGTCATACTCTCGTTTCGTATTCTCGAAGAACTTATAATTTCTTAGCGTATTGTGCAATGTGTTGCTGGAACTGCCGGACATAATCCTATGGATCTCAGTTAAGGATCTTACTTCAGTTGCTGTAGTGCTAAGGATGGACGGTTGTATAAATTGGGGTCAATCAGCGCTGGAAATTCATAATCTCGTCTACGAGGTAACGCATCCTTACCCAGGAGTTTTTTCAGAAACGGTGGAAGGCCGATTGTTATTGCGGCGCACAATTTTGTGTGATGAATGGAAAGAGATGCCGCAAGGGCCTTGTTTATTTATGAGTAATGTGGAAAGATGTACTGAGAGGCTGGGGATAGAGGTATGCTAAGGACTTTGGAAGTTAAGCTTGATAGAGAAAGAATAGCCACAATTGAGGATACCATGACCTTCGGATCCGATGGCGTAAAAGAACGACTCTTAATTGCTACATGCTTGCAGTACTTGCTAGTAGGTTCTTAATTCTTTTGCTGAACCTCGAATTACTACTCGGTGTCAAGAGAATGTAATTTTAAGATCTAAGTGCGCTCAAAATGTTTACAAAAAATATATTTCAAAGGGTTAGGAAGATGTTTAGAAAGCACTCTTAGATGTTCTTTACTATACGAATAGCGATTCTCGGTAAGGATATTCGAACTCTGATACCAAAGAGACGATCTTTAGTTTTAGGCTTATTAACCTAATACACTATCTTCTAAAAATTTAAGCTATTCTAGAGAAAGTTAGAAAGAAAAACAGAGATATTATATTATTTAATATTAACTATTTAAATAATCTAAAGCTATAAACTAACTAATGACCTTTTTATTTATATTAATATATTTTCTAATATTAGAATAAATATATTCCAAGACTAACTTAAATATATTCTAATTTAAAATTTAACTTTTTCTTTTCTAGATTATTTAAATTATTATTAGTTATTATTAAATATATTATCTAATAGCTTTAAAATAACTTTAATTCTTTTTAATAGCCTTCTCTAATAATATACTATTTTTTAATAAATATTATTTTAGTATAATAAACCAGAGACTTAGCTTAAGAATCGAGTTATAAAATTACTCTTATATTAAAATATATAGCCTTCGACTTATTTTATAATCTTGATTCCTATACTGTCTTAATGACCTTACCTACTCTCGATTTGCAGCTGTAATAGAGTCTAGGTTCTTGGTTAGCCCGGATAGCGACAAACCACCGTGCTCTTGTGGTTATTATGGGCGTAGTCATTGAGAAATTGCAGAAGGTAAAATTATAGAAATCTAGACTGCACAATAAATAAGCAATACTGTATCTTATTGACATTGCGAAGTTCACATATCCTCAGATTTGAAAAAATAGAAAAGGTACAGGCAACCCAAAGGCTGCAAAAATGTATTATGATCGCTATAGACATTTACTACTCCCGTAAAAATAACGCTCTTGTTTCTAGGCCATCCAAGACCTATCCGCTGCGCCACTCTGGATCCGCAAGGGATCCCAACCAATTCCCCAACGCCAGTTAACCAAACATGATATTCATATGTACTCCATCTGTTCTCATCAACGCAGAGTAATAGCAGGAAAGAACCTAGGTCCCGCAAATCCTTTAGCCACGACACTTTCAATATCAATATTTCCAGATGGGCCTGAGTGTGGACTCCACATCTTTAACAGGATAAAGCGCCCGCTGACTGGAGGATCAAATTTCAATGTACATTTGCTCTTGTCTCTCTCGATAAAGAATCTGGCATGTGGGACCATCAGATCACCACCAACTGCTTTCACAGCCTCTTGGGTTGCAATCTGACTTGCTTCAGCCGCTTCAGCAAGCGTGATATTGCGAGCTGTTTCACGTCGTTGAAGGCGAGCACTTCGACCCATTCCTAAAATGTAATCTTCATGCCAGTTGGCACTATTGTTTTGCTCATCCGCATCATCACCACTGTCCGGCTCATCATATCGCAGTCCTATCCGGCGCGTGATATGACGACGTGAGAGGCTGGTAGATTCTTCGTCTTCCGAGTCGCTCCATTCAGTAGTCACTTGAAAAGGGGGTGGATTCGAAGTGAAATCGGAAGGTATCTGTGCTGTGCGAAAGTCACATTCTTCGTCTTGTACCCCAATATCAACCAAGCGACGAGCGCGAGCTTGCGCTGTGCTCATAGAACCATCACCATTATGGCGAATTGAAAGAATTGGTGGTAGGTCACTTGATCGCTCAGATCCCAGTTGTCGTGCCCGCGGTGGAGAGTACTGTATTTGATATCGCGCGGTCCTTGTCAAGAGATCATCCGAAGTCATGGAGATGAAGACCATTCCTTCTTGAACACTGTAAAAGATTAGTACATTGTAAAAGAAGCGAGGAGAGCCGGCTTACGGCGCGGTATACCCTGTATGTGGAGCTTTGATGACCAACTCCTTGAGGCAAAAGACCGTAGCTCCTTGATGCCGCAGAATCAAATTACATCGGTTGCTCTTGGTACAGTAAACTGTGTCATCGTTCTGTAGAAGGTTCTCGGCTGAATAGTTGACTCCAGGATGTTCCTCAAATATTCCTCCGTCACAACTGACAATTTCCATCTTGAGTTTGCCTGGTTCAACTTGCCCGTACTTTCCATAGCTGAAGCCTGCAAAACCCGTATCCAACTTGTCCGAGTCCAGTTTGCGTCGTTTTGCCCGACGACTTGGTTCGACGTCGCCTGAATAGTCCGGATCTTGGGAGGGAGAAGGTAAATTGGGGACTGAATTGTTGAACAAAGCATGTGCAACTTCTAAATGTCTTCCTGTGTCTTGCATAACAGCCGCACTGACAGCTTCTAATTGTCCTCCAGCATCCCTCAAATTCGCAAGGGCCGCAATGGTACTCCGGTCGGCAGAAGTTGAAGCTTCTGCCAGGGCTGCACGATGACGTTCAAGATAGCGATCACTTGCCATGAGCCTGGGACGTCCGCGACGGGAAGATATACTGGCAAGTCTTGCAGCGGCTCTTTCTCGTGGGGAAGGATCGGACGATTGTGGCTGGGATGGTAAGACGAACAAGGGCGACCCCTCTGAATCTCTGTGCTGCTGCCGTCGCCGTCTATTCGAGTCCGACTCTGACATTGTTTGAAGACTGGGAAGTTGTTGGGCTGTGCGGTTCTCTGTTCCTCTAGATCGATGGAATCTTTCTATGAATCTGTACAATTCTCCGGAGGGGCTAACCTCCTCGGGGGATCGAGTATTATCGAGGATATCGCGAATAATCTGGTCGGCAGTCTCGTGTGAGGAGTCCGAGGCTCGTGGATTATCGAAATTACCTGACTGCATTCTCAATTAATCAGAACCCCTCAAACACATCAATGTAAAGGCTGAGGCTTGGTTGCTTACCATAAATGATAGCGGTCTGGGCATGGAGTTGGCGATGACGCCAGATGTGTCGATTGACCTGGACTCGAAGCACTCTCGCACGAAGCAAATAATTGAAAGGCTCGAAGGCTTGATTGAATCTGTTCTTGTCGAGGACGGTCGGAACATGTGTCGTTGCACGTCGTTTGCGAGGTCCAAGGTCGTCTGCGGAGTTACGAATGACTTGCTCTCGTTTAAAGAGGTTGCATCTTTGTGTGGGGAGAGGCGATGTCAATTGGACAAAGCGGGCTCAGCGGGCTCGGCGGGACAGGGCTAGAAGTGCTTGACCGTAAAAGTACAAGCAGGCACCATCGCGGTCGTTCAAGAGCTTTTAGGAACCGCGTTGGATTTTGGCGCGTTGCGAGGAGAGAGGCTATTACTGTTTGCTCACGCTGTGGGTCTTTGCGCGCGGCTTGTTCAAGAGGTTCCTATAACCTTCCCCCAACTTCCACGCCAAAATTTGACGATATTCGTTTCAAGGAAGAGATGTTTCGAAGAGACTCGAATCTCTTAGAATCTCAGCACCCTGAATAAACGATGGTAATAGGTTGGCATTATTGTTCAGTACGTCGGTCAATATATTTAACTCCCATAAAACTTTCGCAAAGGTCTATTAGAGGTTGCTCATATCAAAGCATTTCTACGACTTAGTGTTGATGCTGATATTCTGTTATTGTTGTGGCTGCTGCATATTGTTCGCTTACAGTAGTGCGGTTCTACGAAGTGATTGAGATTTGTGGATTTTAATGATTTTCAAGTAAATACTGTTGATTATCTTCTTACTGTTGCGTATTTTTCACTGTCAAGTTTGTTCACTGTTGTTAAATCCGAACATCTTCACTCGGAACTCCATTCTTTCCTGGACTCAAGATCCAAACACTATCACTCTACAACCGTAGAAAAAAAGGTTCCCTTTGTTAATGAATATAAAGCTGACCACATATTGAAGTTAGTGAGTTGCCAATGCCTTACTTCCCATAAATTGCCTGCTTTTGAACTTAGCGTGTTGATAATGTGGAAAGAGCTAGGAAGGGTGGGAGGTTTTGATATTTTCATCCTGCATAGTACTAGAGTCTTGAATACTCATAACTTCAAATGCGTTGATAATTTAATACGGGTAACTGACCTCGCAACCTTTCCAGTTTCAGGGCTCTCGGTGATTTCTATCTCTATCGAGTTCCAGGACTTTTTTCTCATGACATAAGCAACATTCAAGATGACTGAATTTCTCCGTTTGTATATGTCAAAGAACAAAATCATCATGGGGTTATTAATTGCTTCTCTGCACTCGCTCACTCGTAGGTATTTATAGCCGCCCCTATAACTGACAGGATTCTCTATTGTGACTAGAAGAGAAGGTACCCGGATTATAAGCGCCGAAACAGATCATGATTTAGACTGATATGGGGAGTATCGCTTAATAATTATAGCCAGGCGGAGAGAGGAAGTTGCACTCTTAGTAGTTTTTCCGAATCTTTACTCTAGCCTCACGGAGCTTAAAACTGCCGTATTTTCTTCAACTTTTATGCAAGTGTTGTCAATCGTCTTCATGCTGTCATCTACACCACTTGCTTTTAGCATCAAATTCAGCCAGTACGCAGCGATTTAGAATCCTACCCAATCAACCACGACTACAAGTGTGTCGCCCAAGAAATTCCTCATTGGCTTGGATATATTGACGGAATAAGAATGAAACCTTTAGTTGCCTTCTTCACCACCGAGACCATAGCTCGGCCGAAAGCATAATGGTTTTTTGATGTGGTGGGAAAATTAGGCATATTAGGTGGCATTTATACCCCCACTCCAGTATATAAACTTTGAGGGTTGTCCCATCCGTTACTCACTTCGGGCATCATTTAAGGCACTGATTTGGGCGGAGGTGAATAAAGTAAAAAAACCTTTATTCTCAGATTGTTTTTTTCTATCACTGCGTGATGTTTTCAAGGCTTGTTTCTTAGAAGGAATTAAAAGCGAGGAAATAAATTACATTCAAACCATAGTTGTAAAATCCAAGAGATAAGATGTTTCGACTGTATTCCTAGACCTGATGGACTTGGCCCGGTGTGTTTTATTTTCTTCTGGATCAATTGAGGAAGGAAACCGGGTTTGGATATTATAAGAATCAAGCATCTAAGAATAAGCTGCTTCTTTACAAGGTGAAAAGACAAATAACTATTTATTGTCGAACACGTATTACTGCTATATATTTTCCTGCTGTCAAATTCTACGAGGTTGACTTCTAGCACTCTTTTACCAAAGGCCCTCTTTCAAGAATCTTTTTCTAACAATTGAGGTAGGACTTCCCAGTGAACCTTTCCTCAACCCTCGTTGCAAGAGAAAGACATCTTCTAAAGTCTTTCCTCCTTCATATCCCTGCTGTCCTTACAAAGCTACGATCTGCAAATTTAAAAGAAAGAAAATACGGTAGAAGAACAAGTGGGCGAGTATTTATATACTTTCTAAATGGGGATGGGGCTATTTTGAACTAATCTAATTTTTCCTACAGCTTGATTCTTGAAGGAGTAATCACCTTTTCGAAACTTAATTCGGTGACCCTTTTCCAGTATAGTACTTCCCACTAGGTTCTTCGTTGACTGAAATATTCAGTATGCTAAATAAGGGAGATATAAAGGAACTGACGTCAGTCGGTTCATAGACTTTGCGAAAATGTCCAAAAAATCATCGGCTTCGTCCTATCAGGTACTTGGTAAACACAAGATCGATTAAGCGCCAAAAATTTGTTTACACCTTCAGGAAAGATGGGACATCAGTGTGCAAAGTAAGATTTGTTCAGGGGTAGATCTCCTAAATTATATTTTCAGCTTGAGCAGGAGTTGAGGATCGTGGGGTGCTTGAAGTGTTGTCATGTGTGTCCGGTCTCACCTCAAGAAAACAGGCACAAATGCCGCACAATGAATGAGTTTATAAGTTTTTACGTATTCAAAGGTTCAAAACAATAGCTCTTCAACAGGATATTAATAATCAGGATAAACACACTAGATTTCTTCAGTCTACCTAATTTCAGTAAGAAGAAATAAGATGATTGTCATTGATAGGTACATTTTTTAATACTATGATAATTGTATATAAGGTCTATAAAAGACGCTGTTATCAAAGTATAAGGTGATAGCCTGAACTACAAGACGACATCCGAGCAGGCAACCACAGAATTTTAAGCTAGGGAGAAAGATTAACAACAAGAACTAGGAAAGTATTTACTGGTAAAATATTGTTTATAAATTCAGGAAAACATTTTCAGAAATTTATAAATTGTCTAATCGACCGTAGTGTTGAGAGTGTTGTCATCCTTACTTACACTGTCAATTCTTTTGCTGTTAAATACTTATTCCTCTTAAGGAATTAGTAATTCTAAAGTGAAGTTTGAGGGAAGTTCTCAAATGTAAAACAGTGAGTGATTCAAGTCTAGGTACTTGTATCGGATGACCGAAAGTGGTGGCAGAAGACTGATATTGTACTACTAGGGAGGCAGCTGCCATAAAGGCAGGCGCAGGAGATAGTTACCGGTGCTTACATAATGTGCACCCTACAACCTGAATAGATATTGACGCTGAGTTAGAGGCTACCCAGAACATCTTGTAGTTCCGTATGGTTTTGTTTGCTAATGAGGAATAATTGAACGAAAGATCTAGTCTAATTTATATCATAGAGATTTGAATTCAATATACAAATAATTATCTCTCTCAACTTCCACATCGAGAATCCTCTCAATCCAAAATTTCACTTGAGAAGTTGAGCAGTATCACAATTTACAAGTGAGAAAAACTCCTCAAACCAGAAACATCCAGAAAGGGTATTTAAGCGCAGCCTCTCTGAAAGCAAGACTTCATTTTGGAACTTTCTCTCCAAGAAAGTTTGGAGGAAAAAATGCGTTGTTGGTAGACGGAAATTTTAGGTGAGAGAACTTACTTGATGGAGAGCTGACGAGTAGGCTGGCTGTTCCATTGGGATGGTGCTGAAATTTAAGATTTGGGGGTATTTCTTAACGCGTTTGCCGCTGTTGTCAAGTGCATCTCTGTCTGTTAAGACCTCGTTTGGTTTGATTCCTTTCGCAGCAAGTATCGCTTTACGCAAAACTATCTTCATCTGCAAATAGATGACGACCTGTTCACAATGTGAAAGAAGGCACAATCTCCCTTTAACAGGGTACTCACGAACGCCTAAATTTCTGCGGCGTTTGAGTTGCGAATGTACTTGGTGACATTGTTGACATTTTTCAGTCGGCGGGGGTCTTTGCTGAAATAATTGCATAAGAGACATTTATATCGCTCTGTGAAAATTTGAAACCTGCTCCTTGAACACTTCTCTGGGGTTTAAAAATACAACATTTCCTTCTTGGAGGCCAAAACCTCCGCTGTTTTCTTCAAGCATCGACCACCTTGATGAATACTGTCTCAGACAACGAGGCGAGAATTAGTCATCAATATCCGATGCAAGCTTGAATGCAATGCTCAATGTAACACAAAAGCAACGTCACTCGAGCCCTGATCACCAACTTACACACGCAGGCGCGGAGGCTGATCGTTTCGCCATCTGAGCCGCAGTCAAGCTTGGATCTTGTCGTCCAAACACGCCTGGCTGTCGTCATTGTTTCCTCATGCATGTCCTTTCAAAACTTAATTTAAGGCGAACCTGCCAAATACATAGAAGGAGAAATAGCAAATATCATGCACTGTGAAAGTCATCAAGGCCATGAAGGACGTCCCGACCTTTTGTCGGGTCATTCCCTGGACCTGAGGATCGGCATCTCTTCGCTCATTGTTTCAACAAAGTTGACGCCGGTTTGGATAAGTGTGAAATTATATAGGCTCTTGAAAGCGACAGTTTAGACAAGTAGCGAGTATTAAATGGAAGGAGAAGATATAGACTCAAAATCGAAGTAGTTGCTAGTTGAACTCGAGATATAGACGTCACACGTTACTTGACAGATTCTTGAACTGCCAGCCGAACTCGGACTTCAGAGAGGCTATAAAAATGCGCTAGGCTCGGTAATGGGAGAACTCGCAGAGGAGGCATTGGAAGAAGAAAAGTGCAAAGCGTCACGGGTTGAGCAGTTTGATACAGAACTTGTAGTGAAAGCAATTTCTTCTGTTCTAAGAAGCAAAATTGCTTGACTGATTCTCGGGGACATCGGGCCGTTCTGAATCGCCACTCCTAAACATTATATCACTTTCATATATAGCAACAACGTAAGAGCCCAACTGAAAAACATGAAAACGAAAGAGCCGAAGTAAAAGCGGCGTAGGTATAGTGATTCGATCATCATGCATTTTGAAGGATGCTCTAAATCTAGGCTCTCGAGTTTCGGAAGCCTGCACCGTTGGTGCTGCGGTGACGTGGTTGACGGCATAGGAGAACCCCGCAATTAATGTTTCGATCAATGATTCGACAGTCTGCTGCGGCTATTGTAACATAAATATGGAGAAATAAAAAAGCCCCCCACGCTTATCTTGCCATCTATTCTAGGGCAGCAAGAGGAGATTCCTATCCGAGTGTATGCGCTATATGCAAACTTGGCGGGTATTGATAGTTGAGGGAGTTGTTATTGGTGTGGTCCCTGAGATCGAGGCCACTGCATGCAGACCCTTGCCGTCAAAGCTTGCCAAAGCTTCTTTGACCAAGCGGATCTAGTCTTGTTCCAGGTTATGTGGGTTATGCGTTTGCTAAACTTGCAGACCAATCAATCATAGAAATTGCACCACTCGGTCTCAATATCACTCATATAATTGCACCATTCGGTAATAATACCACTCGTGAAACCGAACGATAGGGCAGTCAGCAAATCCTGCTTCCATTTTCGGACACTTGAACATCCGGGACCAATGAATAACTGTTGCAAGGTTTATTTCCCCCTTATATACCCCTCACCAGCTGAAACCCAATGCAATCAGATGCGTTGACGCGCGGAGAGCTGATTGGGGTGGGGCCACGACCCCTCTTTTGAAGTGGAATCCGTCATCGAGCTTGGAAATGGTATAACTACCCCGCTACCGCTCTCAAGAATCTGCTCAGTTCAAGCAACATCTTTCCAACAACAAACAAACTACCTCTCAAATCAACCTAGCAGCCATGGGATTCTTCAGTGACGGTAAGCTGCACAACGGATCACCACAAGCTTCCACTAATACATGATCCAGACTCCGACCAGGCACAAGCCTACAACCAATACAACGATCAACCCCACAAATCTTCCATCACCCACGAGTTGCTCGCTGGCGCTGCATCATACGAGGCTGCTAAGGCCTACGAGCAACACGTCGAGAAGAACGGTTAGTTACCATGCCTCCACCTTCTCTGCAGGCCGTTACTAACGACTCAACCACTAGGCCAGCCCGCGAGTCACGACAAGGCCAAGGAGATCTTTGCTGGTTTCGCTGGAGCTTTCGTTGACAGAGAGGTTGAGACACGTGGGTTGGACTTCATTGATAAGGAGAAGGCAAAGCGTCAGGCTCAGGAATATGCTCAGGACAACATCCAGGACTCTTACAACTAGAGTATCCTAACGGCATTTGAACACTAGTGGTGGAAATCGCATGCCTTGGAATTAGTGTCAGAAGTAGTGATACAAATCGAAACATCTACATTAAATTTTCCGAAACGATGAAGGTGATGAAACCTTGACAAGCTGAAGACTGAGATTGCGGAAAGACAGCAGTGGCGATGCTGGCGATTCTGACCAGGCCATAGCCCTCCTCAAGTTCCCCATCCAGGAATGCAGGTAGTTATCGTGTCGTATCTGTCATATGCTATGTGTGTGGTGCTCTGAGAGATCCTTCTTTCGTGGTTGAGCCTGAAGACATGTTTGTCTCTTGTGTGTTTGTTGAAAGTGAAGAGAGACTCCCTATAGACCCCGCGTCAAGCTATTCAGCCGAGATTTTGCCAAGTTCCGACTCACCGATATGACGTAAAGCCTCGTCTAAAATTGAACAGTAAAAGATGAGACAAGCAAAAGAACTGAAAGTGCTTATAGAATAGGTCTGTTATTTTTATTTATGACATTTCTTCCTCACTAAATCTTATTAAATTTGATAGTTTATTTCCAGATCATTAAAGCACTATGGTTCGCTTAAAGTGTTGGTAACTTAACTTGTCCAGCTGAAACTCGGGGCCCGCTTTTTTGGTCGGGGTTTTATATTGTAAAATAAGCCACTTTTGAGTTCAAATGCCGTGCGGCCTGGTGGCCTAAGTGAGTTTCACTTCTTGACATCATAATTGAATTTAACTAACCTTATTATAGTGGTAAGGCGTTGCTTTCCGGTGAATATTTATATTCCTGAGATTGGCAAAGATTGCGGGTTCGAGTCCCGTCTGGGTCGGTCGATTTTAAATTTTTTTGCAATTTGCAGCTTTTTTATTCTATTTTCTCTGCTCTCTGCCCCTTTTGCTAAGCGAGGCCTAATTTGGTTGCTTCACGAACACTAAAAGTTTAGAATGAGTTAATTGAATGCGAGTTGCTCATAATAAAATGAATACAATGTGACGTTCCCATTCCCGCCCTTCTTCTATGACTTTAAGTCGATAAAAACCTAGCTATGAACAAGGGAACAAGCCGTCCAATGCCTTATACTTGAGGCATAATTGCTGCGGTATCTGATCCACGTTTCTCAACATCCCCACCTTTGATGGTACAAACGAGCAGCAACAGCACAAGCCACCAACACTCGTAGCGTCTGTTGACCTTACAAAAAACGCCATCATACTACTCAGTGTGCACAATACGAACACCAATAATGTGACGGACGTGTAACGTTGCATGTATTTCAGAGCAACCCCACAGCGGGGCAATCCCCAAGGCTGAAGCCACAAGGCCAGTAAGTATCCAAGACATCAACTAGCTGCCATGAAAAGAAAGAAGACAGAATTTTTGTGACATTTCCTTGATTCGAACATCACGAACAACAATGGCACCACACGCAGATTCTTCCGCAGTCCATAATATCGAACAACTCCCAGCTCCTCCCCGCCCTTCGATGTCAACAAACCCTCCTCGAATTCTCATAATTGGGGCAGGCTCTCGAGGCAATGCATATGCCAGAGCTACAGGTAGATCAACAAATGGCGTCGTCGCTGCGGTAGCAGAGCCAATTGCATACAAGAGACAACAACTCGGTGCGAAATACGTATGGGGCAATACCGGGCCATCAGAGGGACAGGAGTTTGAGGATTGGAAACAATTCTTATTATGGGAACAAAAAAGACGGTCGAAAGCTGCTCGGGGAGAGACTGTACCGGAGGGTGTCGATGCTGCCTTCATATGTGTACTAGACGAGATGCACAAGGACGTTATTGTCGGACTGGCACCCCTTGGTCTCCATATTATGTGTGAGAAGCCACTTGCTACGAGTCTGGATGATTGCGTATCAATATACAAATCGCTACTCCCTGAATTTCCGAATACTGCGCCATCAAAAATCTTCTCCATCGGTCATGTCTTGAGATACAGCCCGCATAATATGCTCCTTCGAAAGTTATTGTTGGAGGACAAAGTGATCGGAGAGATTATGTCTATCAACCACACCGAACCAGTGGGATGGTGGCATTTCACACATTCCTATGTGAGGTACGTCTTGAAATGAAGAAAGGTTTGTTTCTGTGCTAAAAATTTCAGGGGGAATTGGCGAAAAGAGTCCACAACTGCTCCATCTCTCCTCACGAAGTCGTGCCACGACATTGACCTCCTTCTTTGGATGCTCTGCTCTCCGCCTCCAAATTCTCTGCAACCGGCCCATATTCCTACCACTGTTAGCTCCGCAGGAGCTCTTCAATATTTCAATAAAACACGCAAACCTACCGCCGCCGCAAATGCCACAAATTGTTTGTCATGTCCTATTGAAAAATCTTGCAAGTATTCTGCCAAGAGAATTTATCTTGGCCCTGAGCTCCAAGGTCTTTCATCAACCAATATCAACTGGCCTGTCAACATTGTTGTCCCAGACATTGAAGAGTGTATGGAGAAAGGAGGCTTCGCTGCTGGTGAAGCAGCTTTGACAGTCAAATTATCTGAGGACTATAACAGTGAAACTCCTGCCTCTGAAGTTTCAGCCAAGAATTGGTTTGGCCGATGTGTCTACGAAGCAGATAACGATGTCTGTGACGAGCAAACCGTCACGATTACATGGGATAATGACCCGCTTCCAAAAAACGCTTTGGACAATGAGAAAGCTCTAGCCGGTCGAGGAGCCAAGACAGCCGTCTTCCATATGGTCGCTCATACAAAGAAGATTTGTGAGAGATACAGCCACATTTATGGCGCGGATGGTGAGATATATGCTGATAGTCAAACAATCACCGTTGAAGACTTCAATACCGGCGCGAAGAAAGTATATCGACCCCATATGGCCGGTGGAGGCCATGGTGGTGGTGACGATGGACTTGCAAGGCAATTCATTCTGGCCGTAGATGCTGTGAAAAACCACGGAGCGGATGTTGCAGAAGCTCAAAAATTCCATGTTGGATGCAGCTTGGAGGAGGTGATTAGAAGCCATGCAATGGTTTTTGCTGCTGAAGAAGCACGGAGAGGCAAGAAAGTGCTGGATTTTCCCAAATGGTGGGAACGGGAAGTTGAAGCAAGTCTTGTGAAGTAAATTTAGCGCATCGCACATCAATCATACCATGGTACTCCAACAGATACAAAAAAAATGAAGCACTTGGCGTAAGCAGAAATACGGAGGAAGTTTTAAAGTTATGAGTGAAAAGCGAGGATCGGTGAATTTAGACAATGCTATAATCACTTCACGATATCAATTTCCCAACCTCTTTTTTTCAACACATCAAAAACTCCAAGACTATACGGAGACGCACTGATTCTTATCATTGATCTCAAGTGCTCATAGACTGCCTCAAGCGTGGCAGCATATCGGGGCCGCACCCGGCACCTGATAGACATGGAGATTTGGCACGTCCCCTAACGATCCTTTCGTTAAATATAAGCTAGTGAGTGACAGGTCACGTTGAGAGGCCAACAAGAAATGTGTCGGGTCATTTGTGACATCTGCGAACCCGCCAAGGTACGATTGTCATTTCTCTACAGCCCACGCTAATATGCTGATGAAGCCAGATCTTTGGAAGAGCCGCAGATTTGCAGTCCGTATTACCTCTCAATGCTTTAATTTCCTAGTTAAACGCTAAGCTTAAGGCCTTGGGTCCCTTCACTTCGTGCGAATGCATCACTCTAACACGAATTCCGGAAGAGACTTTTGTACCTTCTTTGTCTTACTTAACAGATGAATCGTCTTTGGTATCCTCATTAGGATCCAACAGCACCTTCTCTATCAATTCTGATGGATCTGTGAACAGTAGGATTTGTGAACCCCAAAGTCAGTCTGCAACGCCTGCAGATTGACCGATATCTACCACACCTAGGAACATAAAATCCCCTCCCTTTAAGATTATTCTTGAGCAGTATGAGACACCTCACAATCCGCCTAGAGAATTTCCACCAGGGTGTGGTTTTAGTCAATTGCTTGATGCTCCAAGCGCAATTGGAGAATATTACACGAAAATGCCACCTGAACAGCCGACACTTGGCAAATCGACGAAAGAAATAGAATCAGCAAGGATTCCCAAACAAGGACTTCAAATTGTTGGTGATCAATAGCAGACCGCCTTGAACAACAATACCAGCCAATATCCGGGAAATATAGAGGCGTCCGTTTGTCATGAGCAAGATGCACGACTAGATTTGCCTCTTGTTGAGTCCACGAATGCCACAACACTAGATATTTCCTCGATCGCACCTGTACCCATTACACCATATGATAGGCGCTTAGACGGTCAGGATAGCCAAGAACGAATTACCAGCACAATACCTCGCACTAGACAGCGGAAGTTAACAACAAAAGAAGACGCAAATTTCCAATGCCAGGTCCAAGGTTGCGGTAGACACTTTGGGCGTAGTTACAATTTCAAAGCTCATATGGAAACCCACGATGCAAGTAGAGAATACGCCTTTCCGTGTCCCTTTAAGGACTGCAATAAAAAGTTTGTGAGAAGGACGGATCAACAGAGACATCACCAGAGTGTTCATTTGAAGCAACGGAACCACCGTTGTGATTACTGTGGTAGTTATTTTGCAAGAACAGATTCCCTTAGACGGTAAGAAAAAGTCTTTGTCAACGAGTGCCTTTCTAACATTCTCTAGACATCTGGAGGATTGCAGCTCCAAATAGTTCGATATTGAAACGGATGGTTTCAGGCCTCTAGTGGATTTAGCTGTACTTCCTGAAAAATTGGCATCAGGTTCTCATACTAGTACACCAACCACCCTCCTTATGACCAAATACCAGCTTAACTGAACGATGCAGAGCAGGTGACCGGATCGGAAAATCCTCATTATTGCACATCGTCCTAATCTAACTTAGATATTAAAGGACGAACAAAGTTAGAGCATGCTGAATCTGAGGATAGGATTGAAGCGCTTGATGAGGGAACTCCATTATTCCGCTCCAATTCCCTGGAACCTGTCAGCGGAGAGCGTGAAATTGAGAGCTGTACAGGTCATCCAATAATGGAATTGTCAGACTCACAATTTCATCAGAGCCCCAATCCGTGAGTTTTTCTACGCCCACCTTTTGGATAATAGTGTAACTACTGATATATTTTAGGCGATCCCACTTGCAATCTAATCAGCCTCAGCCCAAGATTGATCGTCATGCCCTAGCTGGGCAGCTAGGTGACTTTGCAAGTCTGAGTGTCAAGTCCACCGGATCTAGTTGCAATTCATCAGGCTTCGACACTGATTCCACGTGGTCAGAAGATGACTTTGAGGACAATTGCACATCCAAGATCCAAGCCAAACCAAAACCTGATATATTCGAAGTTATTCACGATGAGATTACATCTGGAAAGATCAAACGGCCGGATAATCTAATCGGCCTCGTTCTAACGCCAAATAAACAAACGATTGTAGAACGTATTATGAAGGAATTTTGTATCATTTTTAACTAAGAATGGTGTGCCACTATACGAAAATGTGCCAGCTCCGCTTCGATAAGATCACCATCGAAGTCATCGAGATCGGGCACAGGTTCTGCAGGGCAGAGGGTTGCCACTAACAAGGGAAAGCACGGTTGGCAAGTCGATAACAATGAAGAAGGTGACCACGAAGACGGTGACCAACCGAGACGACCAAAAAAGATCAGGTTATCACCAGAAGATCAACAAGAAAATGCCAGGTTTGCGTGTCCCTATCGGAAGCACAACCCACAAAAATACTGCATAAAAGACTGGCGGCTTTGCGCCTTAACTCCATTGGATTCAATCTCTCGAGTGAAGTCTGTTTTCCTCAAAATCTTCCTCCTAATTTCATCCTAACTTTTCTCAGGGGGCACCTTTATCGTCACCATCGAATTTTTCAATGTTCGCGATGCAAAGAGGTCTGTCAAGATCAAGAAAGTCTGGACAATCATTTTACAGCAGTCAGCAGCTGTGAACTTCAACAGGCAGAGCCCGCGGAGGGTATTACAAACGCAATTGAGAAGCAGCTCCGGCGCAGGAAGAAGACATACCGGGATCAAACGGAAGTGGAAAGATGGAATCAGATTTACGAAATACTCTTTCCTACGGAGCCTATACCTAATGCATGTAAGTGAAAATCTGGGTTGCTACAGAATTGTCCTCATTACGTTGTTTCTTCTACTCTTGGGTGGTCTATCACGAAGTCGTGCACAACACTTCAAGACAACAAATCAATTCAAAATTGAAAGAAGACCCAACTTATCAGAGTAGGTGAGATGGCAGTAGAGTTATATTTTCTTTTTTTCCTAGAAATTTACCAACCAAAGACAATATTTCTGCTATGAATACTTTTAGATAAACGCGTGTCATGGAAAGAAGAACACGAACTGTCATTCCTAAGCTAACACTTGTCAAATTTCTAGATTTCGAACCAATTCTTGAAGAAAATCTTCTGTCGCCCGATTCCCGCGAGCTTGCAAATTACGAAGAATATTCCCGACGAGAACTTCCTAGAATTTTCAGAGTCGCTAGAGGAACGATTGCGAAGCCAATTGGTGGAAATGATTCGAGACTGTCAAGATCGGGTATTTTCTACATACCGATCAAGGCTTGTTTCTAGCTCAGCTGGAACACCGAATAGCTCTACAAATTTCAATCCCACAACTGAATTGTCACCGTCTGCATTGAGCAGCGACGACGCGGCCCAGAAAATTCTGGATCAACAAGAATTTCCTGCCAGAAAGGACCACCAAAATAACTCATTCGGGATTCTAGAAACATTCGATGGCCGACCACTACTCCCGACCTCCACAGACAGGTTCTGCGATGATATCGGCTTCGACGGTACCATAAAGCAGAATGACTTCTCCGATGCACGTTATGTCAGCGATCTTTATATGCTTAATCCGTCCGTTGAGGGTACGGAGAAGCCCTTTGCCAGCGATAGCAGCACTAGCAACAGCTCTCAAATACATCCAGCGCCCCAGAATTCATACTATGAGGCTAACCCACTTGAAAAATCCCAAGGATTTACCGATTTGCTTGGTGAGAAAGCAGCGTTGAGTAATGCTGCTTCAGCGCAGGAGTACGATTTGGACTTTTCTTCTATGGTTCCAATCGATGAACTTTACAATTTATTTCCTCCCAGCTTGGGCTAGACGAGTTTGTTCGTTTAATCAAGTTTGCTAGTGGGGGTTTGATGCCAAATGCAGCAATGCTTACTGGGTACTACCTTCCATACATACTGATAAGAAAACCTCACTTACCCCGCTCACCTCACTCCAATCATGTTATAACTTCTACAGTGTTTCACTTCAACTATAAATCTCACATCTTTAAAACTTTCACAGTTTGATTACTGTCGTCGCGTTGTATCTTCTAAATCCGTTAGGTACGCGTTCTAGCACACACCCACTAACTTACAGCGCCTCCTCGCTAAACCACAGCAACTCGAACGCTATATTTCAGCGAACAACCACTCCATGCTCCCGCCCTACCAACAACCAACCCCCTTCCATTCAAATCTAACAATCAAAAAATATCACACACCGACTCTACACTCCACGTGCAAATAATCCCATGTAAAATACCACGCACATAATCACAAAATTTCCTCATACAATCAAAGTTACATTCGGCAGCTTGCGAGCCGGTCAGCCCTGCATACGCAACACCCTTCCTTCCTTCCTTCCGTACTCCGTACTCCGTACTGTATGTCAGACCACCCTCCTCACTCGCCAGCTCCCGGAAACAGTAGATTCCGAGAGGGAGCGAAGTGCAACAAACCGTTTTATTTTTGCTTTTTTTTTATTGCTTGGCCTATAGGAAAAGAGGGAGGGTGGGATTCCAATATTTGTACGATAGGGGTATGTAGTATTTTGATGGGTGTTTAATTGGTGGGTAGGAGGGATAGGGATAGGGGTGGTGAGATGTGGTGAGATGTGGTGATAGGGGGAAGGAGGAGGGGGCTACTCGCTAATTTATAGGCTGTTGGAAGCTGTGGTTGGGGGGTTTTGGGAAGGTTTTAGCGAGAGGCCTCCCTGAGGGGAGCGAAGCTGCCCCCTTTTTCGTCCACCGCGTTTTTATTGCATTGCGCGGTGTAACTCCTAGGCAGTGATGCGCATGTGGCGGATTTATTTTTAGTGTTTATTAGATAATTTTTATTACAGAAGAACTTGATTTTTTGAAAACAGAGGTCATCTAATTAAGTCCAGGAAATTTAGAAAAGGTCAATTTGGTAACATGTAGCGCTTGAAAATCATTAAATAAACACGAAATTAAAATGCTACTAAAGTATGAGAAAGAAGATGCGAGTAGCAATAAAATCGTCTTAGTTTTCTCTTAATAATATCTAACAGTCGCAGAGTGTTTGTTCGTTGAAGTGGTGCGGCAAGTACTCCGTGCTTGGCTTGGATCGTTGAAAAGACATTCTCAATTTCTTGTTCCCTAAATCACATCCACCTCTAAACCTATTAATCCGCTTCAGCTCTTTCATTTTAAGAGTAATTTTAATACCGTTTCATGAATCCGAATATCGCAGCTTCTTCAACTCCTCATCATAAACATTCCCGCATGATTCAGTCATCCCAAAAATCTCAAACTCTCCTCCTCTCAACCACCACCTCACCAGCAGAAAGAGCAGCACAATCCAGCCTTCTCACCTTCGCTCCTAACACAAGACGCATACCTCTTTTTCTGCATCCTCTTCCTGAACCCCCCTTCACCCCTTATTCATGCCCGTGAGCGTTTTACTCGTTGTAACAATTCCCTCCCAATGCAGCTTGAATACCATTTCCACTTTCGTCAAAACAACAGTATTAACGCCATCAACGTCAATCTCATCCCCTATCTAATCGGTATCAAATACGCGTTCACAACTTTAAGATCCGCAATTTCTTTCTTGATATCCATCGTCGTCGTTGTCGTCGTCCCAGCACTGAGCGCGTGATGGGCGTGGCTACTGAGGTATTTTGCTACAGAGAGAAGATCCAGAGGTAGGGGTTTGGAGTGTTTGCCATTTTGAGAGGGTGGGGTTGAGATGAAGCTGGAGTTGTGAGGGGTTTTGGTTATTCTTACTTCCGAGTCTGCTCGGGAGTACAAATTCGGAGGCATTAATATCTGGGTGCAAAGAGGTTCCTTCTTTATTTCACTTCAATTTTTGTGTGTAGATCAAGATGTTTAAACTTCGAGGTAAATTGCAAAGTGTGGAGTACGGTATGTCGAAGTAAAATCCGGAAGAAACGGGAGCGGAAAGGCATGTGTTTTGTGGTAGGATCAAGGAGACCATCATCAATAAAATACGAAATACTAGTTCTTGCAATCTAACTGAAAAGATAATTATAAACTTTGGCTGTTGATTCATAACTACTTATCTATATACAATTGAAAACCAAGAAGTTCTCTAAAGGAGATAAACCTGCCGTACTTACCGATGCAGCTTGAGAATTGGGCCTTTCGTTTGCTCATATTTAAGCAAAAGTAGGCACAAATACCAATCAACAACAACGAGATTAACAGACAATGGAGTTCGATCGAACTTCTCAAGTCCAGAGCAACAGATCAATGATGACAGATATAAATGAAAGGGCTCCAAACTCGGCAGCCTTATCTAATGAAACAATTTGGGAAAAAATTATCATTTGAAGGATCAGGCATCGGGATAACTTGCAAGGAGAGCTCTTGCTTCTCGCGAAGGTAGCTTGCCAGATATTCTAAGCAGCGCTTGCTTGTTGACGATAATACGACCTTTTGAAAATATTTCTTTGTATTTACCTAGAATATTATTGCGTTTTAAATTAGTACCAGGTAGCAGAATAGCAAGACTTGCACTTGTTTAAGCGAATGAAAAGGGCCAAACACCCTTTTTTAAATTATTCATTTCAAGGAAGTGTTTCAAGGTCTTGAGAGTAGTTGATCCGGCGGAAATTCTAGTAGGAGAAGGTATAAAAGGAATTAACCTTTTTGAAAGGAGGAGCTGGGATTGATAAGAAATATCCGTAGAAGTTTGATCATGTGCGATGAAATTTGGGTTTAGATCAATAAGGTCTTTGATCATTACGGGACATGCCAGTAAATTTTAGTTCCATTGAGGACACGAAAGACACAAATTCTGATTCATGAAAGACTAACCTAGTTAAACTTGCACTTTCCGCCACGCTAGTGAAGAGCTTCTCTGTTATTACTGATAAAAAGGAAAGATAAGTTAAAACAACTGGTGCCCATGGCCTTTGAACTCGTTTATCTTCTTGCGTAATTATACCTGTACCGAAGAGTCTAAAAGTTCTAAAGCTAAAATTTCACTTTCCTCTAACAAGCTGCGTCCTTGGAGTTGACGTTGTACTCGTAAAGCTTGTTCTCAACATGAGCTCATAAAAATACTGGCACCTTCTCACCAAAAAAGACTAGGACTGCCCAACCTAAGAAAAGAGCCACAGATAAGCAAACTGCAGTGATTGCAAATATTCTGATACTAGGCCCATCTCCAGTAAGCTCTTGAATATTCATGCCGAAGAATGAAGTGACCAGTGAACGGGGGGAAAACACAAATACTGAGAAAGTCACTCGCCCCACCAACTTTGACTGCTTTATCGACTGCCGGGACCCCTTTAACCCCACACCTCCGATATGCAGTTGAGCGGTTTCCTTCAACAATGTTTCAATGGCTCGAGCATCCTCTAAATCCTCCTCAAAACCAGCGATCAAAGCCGCAATCTTCCGCGACGTTGGCCATTGCCAACACCTCTGGATTGCAGATTGGCGAACCTTTTCAGATTTCTAGTCATAATCTCAAACGACTCGAGTTTCTGTCGAGATTGTAACCAAATAGAAAATACCCTCCTGCCTGTAACACTGCCACTAGTCGCGCCTTCATCAACAAAATTTTCCCAAACACCCCGACGACGACGTATTAGCTGATATATTAAAGCACGCTGAATGTTGATAGGTCCAATGAGATATTCTAAAAGCTCCTCATTGGCAGATTTAATTTGATCAGGCGTCAAATTTTCAATCTCCTGAAGGAGTATGCTTGATGTGGTGTCTTTACGCCAAATCCTCTTAGTGTTCGGCAACAAGACTGGATCGAAGGCCATATGAAAGCCATAGGGGCTAAGTCTCTTCGTACTAAAAATAGCAATTTCTCTGTGCAAGTGGGAGCTTGAAGCACGTACATGGAGTTTCAGGATTGTCTTTCATTTGGGGGATCAATATGACCGAACTCATGCAACACCCAATTGTTGAAGGCAGCCTGTCCAAGCCCCAATACAGACCTTTACACATATTTAGATGTCTCCCAGGTTTCCTAAAATAGGCCGTGAGTAACCCCTTTTCGATGGCGCTTGAAGGGGAACAAAAATTGTGTCATTGTAAGGAAAAATTCTGGCTCGAGATTGAATGTGTTTCCAAGAATCTTAATCACGTTTCTTGGAGATCTAGGGGCGTAAGATGGGATCGGATCTTCAACAACGTCGATAGACACAAAAACCATACGAGTATGGCACCCCGTCGGGGGGCCCACGCTGATTTGGCTTGCAAGATCGCCCGCGATACCGCTACTCCACGAACCTGCTACAGAGGCCAAAGAATCGCCGCGCTATTCCATGTCGGAAAGTTTGCTTTCACGGTTAAAGTCCAGGACATGAACAGTCAGGGACCCATGGGGAAGCTCCAACTGCTTGTCGCTCATATAATCCATTAGAGGCCGAAATTTTAGAAAGTCTCGACCGATTGACTTTACAAATTCAGCATATGATTGTTTATGTGCCTGCGTCTCAGTTGGAGAATTCTCATTCAGCGTCCCATCTTGGCCTGTCATTTTTTGGTGCGGCATACCGACACTCGCAGTTGCCTGTTCAAGGTTTGGATTGACTTCCTGAACTCCCATTTCGATATCCATTGTGGAAGATGGCTCTGGCCACGATATAGAAACCAGCCGGGGAAGATTGCAAGTATTGCGAATAGTAAAGGCGATTTCGATATAGTCGTTAACTTTCGTAGAATTATTCCTAGTGGAAGGACTGGATAAACACTTTGGAAACCTCATGTCAAGGCGGGACAGCTTTCGAGGTACCAGCTTAATTCAAGACAACCAGAAGCATTCCGAACTTGCTGCAATAACCCGCTCTCACGCCACTCATCTCCCTTCCTCAACATACTGAATGCAGTCCTCGGAAAGCTCTCCCCACCTGGGAAGCACCACTTCGAGGACCCCGAACGCAAAACGACCGGAATCGAGGTACGGCCAAAGTACCGGCGCAGTACTCATGTTGTACTCAGCCGACCGGCATTTTCTGCGTCCCCCCGATCAAGGAGAAATGTTTGCCTGTTTACCAGTGTAACCTGTACGCCTATCATCGCAGGTGCCGAATGTTTGCTCCAAGATTTCAACATGTTGTGCCATCAACTCTGTTGAAATGAAGCGACAGAATTCGAGGTACAGGGAGTACAAAATATCACGTTGATCGGCGTACCGTTTAGCACCCAATCACAGTAGAGCGCTTGGGGAGATAATTTGATCTAGTTGTAATGCCCGTGATGTTCGTGGGGAAGGGAGAAGTTGGGAGGAAAGTCGTGTTTCGGTACGGGTTGTGTAGCATTCGCGATATTGCCCGGGGAAGGGGCGCGTGCATGTGACTTTTATTCACATGATCATCTTATCTATCCTTGCATCGCAACAGGGTTTCAATTGAGCTCTGCTGGAGGTGTTAGGGTAGAAAGCCTAATGGATTGGATAGTTATGTACCTTAAGGTGCGCAAGTTCCAGTGATTCCTCTACTGCATGTAGAAATTAGAGCAAGATATCTTCAACTGAGCTCCTCAGATGAGAATTTCCCAATTTGGCAACCTATTCTAAAACCACTCACGACGAATCATTCTCCAAACAGCGTGGCTCGAAAAGAAATAGTGAAAGATCTCCAGGCAACTCTTTAGTATTCTCTTATTATCAAAGTTTCAAAAGCACAACTTGGACTCTAAAAGGCTACTATGCATTCTTTGGAACTGATATCTGCAGGCAACTCTCCACGCAACGAGCCCACTTGGCTGCTAGAAGTAACGGGGTTATACGCGGGGGAGAAACTCATCAAGGAAGATGATATTGCAAAGTCAAGGTTCCTGCTGCCAGAGCTGGAACAAAATGAGTGTTTGATCAACAAGTCCTCTTGAGCCGAGAAGCTATTTTTAGACTTTTTGGTTTCGGTTTCGTCTGTAAAATCCCAGAAATGTGCGTTGCTTTCTTTGACCAGGAGCATAAGGTTTTGGGAATTTGCAATGACGTAAATTTGTACGAAACTCACAGCTTGTGAGATATTGTATAGCAAAACGTCTAGACAAATTTTGAGCAGGAAATTCTTATATTGATAAAGCAATTTTGTTTTTACAATGCCCAAAACAAAGCTTCATCTCTCCGGTGCACCGCACACAAGCCCGAGTATCAATGCCGCAAGGAATCCAACGCTGAGAATATGCAGTATATAGACAATAGAGAATAGTGGAGCAGATACAGGGGTATGACGCCTTCCACGATCTCAAGCAGATATATCTCCCAAATGACCAAAACTCCAAGAATCCCTCCATCTTCCACTTCGGCTATCTGGATTACCGACTTCTAGCGGCATAGTCGTTGTTCGATTATTGGTCGTGCTCCTCTCCATCCTTCCCCGCCTTATCTAGTTTATCGGCTTCGGGCGGCATAATCGTTACTCCAATGTTGGTCGTGTTCCTGATCTTGCCCTAATGCTCCCAAGCCCTGATGTAACTGAATCTGTGGTACTCCTGAACCAGGAGTAACGGAATTCGACCCGGATCCTTCCTGATCGAAATAATCTTCCGGTGCTCCAGCAGGCGGCTGACTCCTTGGGCCGCTGGGGGGCCCCAAAGGTTGCTCTCCATCACCACCTCCACCGATTTTGTATGGTTTCGGCTCGATATCATCCATAGGCCTGATTTTCCCACCAAGTTTCGCTGCCGCCTCGCGCTTCTCGCGTTTCGCTTTGGCGCCGTCTAAACAGCTAACGGTGACCAAGGCTATAATGGTAGCGACCAGGCCAACACCAAATGCGATTGTGACGATAAGGCCCGAGGTGGTAAGTGTGTCAACCCTAAACATGCAGATATTATTGCCTCCAGCGTCGGTGGTGCAGACGTTTGTAGCCGCGCAGACAGAAAGAACGACATTGGTTGAAGAGCAAGTGCCGTCTGTAAAACAGGTAGTTGTAGATGATGTTGTGACAGTCGAGCATGCCGCTGGAGAGGACGCAGTAGTAGCAGCGGTGGTAGTGGCTCTCGCAACAATTGGGTTGTAGACGGTAGATGAGGCTGTCGTCAAAACGACGCTGGACGCAGAAACAGCCGTGGCTGCTGCCAAAAGGGCGATGAGAGTAGGGCGCATGTTGGCGATGGGCGAAAGGCGAAACAAAATCAATAGGAGCTGGTGCCGGTGCTGGTGCTGGTGTCAATTACTGCCGCGACAACAAAGAATGGTCGGATGATTGTAGCGGAGTGATGCAAATTAAAG
>JAAMPI010000031.1:0-91387 GCA_013054445.1 Cudoniella acicularis
ACTGTCCTTCCCACACAGTTTTGCCTTGCGCGACCTTTTCTTTTCTTCTTCTTCATGATAACTCCCTTTAATCAGTAGAGACGTCTGCCTTAATTGGCGTGAGCTCATCTTTTGCCGTGAGTACTTGCAGGAAGGCTGTGAAGAACTTTACGCAAAGATCGTCGAACACTAATTGAAGAAATTAGGCAAGGCCCACGATCCTTCAAAAAATACCTCGAGACCCCTCCATCGAGCTGAATACGAGCTGAATACGAGTTGACCCGAATATCATCATCAATTCATGGCGTTTAAACAAGAACAACGCAAGAAATCTACCTAGAATACTCATACTGGCTGAGTGTTGCGTTTGGGGACGCGCGAGGCTTTGTCGACACGGCTGAGAGTTGACCACCACCCAACATGGCGAAGAAGAGTTGCGCAAGGAATTTTTGGGCAGTGCTACAAAGCGTCCTTGTTGCTGCCATGCTCTATGGATTTTTCTACGTCGCCCTACTCGTTATTCAAAGAGGCTCATTCCCGAAATCTCCTGCTGAACTTTACAAGAACCCAGCGCCGAACCATCATCCAGGCTCTTCTTCGTCAGACAACGTTGGATCAGGAATCATAAACCTACCTTCAACCAAATTACAAGTCGAAAATATCAAACCAAATGCCAATTGGTTCAACAGACCCGAGAGCCTGGTGGTTCCCAAAGACGACTTTATGGGGAAAAGGCCTGGAGTCGACACCATTGCGAATATTACGAGACTTGTGGAACAATGTAGGGGGTCGTACGAGAATATTGAGAAGATGCCCTATGTTCAGGATTGTCTAAAGTTTTTGGAAAATGGCGAGAAGGAATACTTCTACACTCCCCCTCGGGGCGAACGAGCGAGCGAGCAGTCTCCGAAGTATGCAGAATACCTAAACTCTGATGGAGCCGACAATTCTCTCGCGGGATATCCTTCTTACAAATCTGCCACAAAATCCTCCATTGGGCAATGCAATGGTCCCATCGTACCCTACCATGTATACTGGGCGGGACCTGCGACTTGGCGAGTAGAGCTCTTCATTAAGAGTCATTTCTATACCCAAAACATCCCATGTGTTCGATTATGGTTATGGTTAGATGGAGATCGGGATCCTGATGCGGTGGATAAAATGCTGAACCACGATCCGCTGTTCGAGAAATTCCTACCGTTTGTCGAAAGAGGAGATATTGTCCTGAAGACCTGGAAATTTCCCTCTCGTATCCCACTTCCGAAGGGTGACAACACAGATGGGGTGGGGTATTACAAAACACCAGGGAAACCGAATTCCAAGAACGAGACGCTGGTGGCAGACGGTTTAATTCGGGATGCGAATGATCAAGAATGGCTGGTTCTGACGGAGAAGCAAATGACTTTCCTACCAGTTGCAGTCTCCGATGCTGTCCGATTTGTTGTCCTACACCTTCACGGTGGTGCCTATTTCGACATGGACGTGGTCATGCTCCGTGATATGCGACCACTGCTCATTGGCGATCAGCATTCTTTCGCTGAACGGTGGGGCGGACACCCTTCTCCGGGAGAGTACAATACCGCCATCATGTCTCTAACAGCCAATTCCTCGCTCTCTTCGTACCTTTTGCGCGGTGGAGTGCGAATGGGGCTGAATTTCCATCCAAGAGTTATCGGTGTCATGGCGGTGAAAGATCGCAGAAATCAAGAGTTTCAGATGCTTGAAACGGCGGTATTTGATCCAATTTGGACGGAATTCAACTGGGATCGACTTGGCAAGTGTACCGTGCCATGCATTCACGATTACGGGCAAGTCTTTAAAGGAAAGAATGCTTTCCCATTGCAAGACGAATGGGAGAGCTTTGAGGGCGAACAGTTCAAGTTGGCTTCTGAGACAAAGAGTCCAACACACTTCTGGGAGATGAAGAGGAGTCCAAGCAGAATCGAGCAGAGAGCTGTAGTTCCGAGAACTGATAAAGCCGGGGCATCCGCCGCCACGTACGACAGAGATGCGCTTAGTAAGACCGAATACAAAATCGAGGAGGACAATTACCCGCCAACGAATCGGACAATGGAGAATTTCTTCCGGGGGGCATTCACATATCATGTACACAATCAGGTTAGTCTCCCATATATACATCGATTTGTATGTGCCTTACTAACAAGATTAAAGTGGCTGAAAAATCCCGAACCTTCGTCCTGGTTGAACGTGATACAGCGCGCCCAAGATGGATTCTTTTCACATGGCCGGATGAATCCATACGGCGAGAAGTGGGATGGTCCAAGTATACCCGAGTACGAAGTCAGTTGGGAATATGCTTGATTCTTACGTGGTATTTCTTCAATACTCCGCTAAGACATCAAATTCGACCAGCCACAAAATTTCAGCCTGTCAGGAGCCTTAACCACGACAAAACCAAATCAATCCAGGTTTCAATGAAAGGAGACCTTGGATCAAGCTCCGGCCAATTCCACTGGCTTACGACACGAATCACTCCGATTCTCTCTCACATAAAGACACACAAAATCTTGCGTAGGATGTGGTTGACGCAAGGGTACATATAATAAGAGAAGACGTACATACACAATTATTCTTTTTGGGTTCGGTCCATACGAGACCTGTATACACATTACAGGCGCTGTCAATAAGTTAGCTCACTTTGGGAATTGGAGTTTGGATGGGATATTGTACTGTACCTGATACATGAGGAAACTTGGTTGAGAGCGCGTGGACACGTTCAGCGCGGCGCCCCAAGGCTCCTTCAACACAGCGAAGTAGACTTGGAGGGAAGGGATGGAAACTCCATGTGTAAAAACTCTATATACCCTTGAATAAACCATACGAAATGAAGAAAGATATCTGGTCTCCGCTTTTCATTGCACGTACTTGCTTACTCCATTACCAGTGAGGCCTCTAGCTGTCGTCCTAATCTTTGAAATTATCTCCGTGATTTGGGACGTAGGCAGTCTGGTGCGTCTTATCCACAGACCGCGAGGTAAATAACCCACAGCACTTCAGAATACAAATACCAAACTACTATGACTTATTATCCCAAAAAAATAATACGCCATAAAAGCATAGCTCTACAGTCATCTCTTCTACTAACCTACATATCCTTTCACCTTCGCAATTATTTTGCCATTTTGAAGTGTTTAGTGGCATTTTGAGCCGCCTAACTGTCCATGGTTGGAAGTTAAGATGTAACCCATCAATAGCTTCCGGTACTTTGCTCCATCTATTATAATTTTGGCATTACCACCTCGCAAATTCAAGAAATAGTAATTGGTGCTTGGTGATTGGCGATTGCTGGAAGTTGCCGACTTAATACGTATGCGGGGTATTGTCCTGTCCCATGAGTAGCGTCATATTCCTTAGACTTGGAAAATGATTAATCATTTTTATGAACCATTGCCAGTTTGCTTTCACGTCCCTGGTTTCAAACAACTTTTTAACAATCATAATTTATCAACCTCATACGTGAACCTCGGAGTTTAGTGAAGCGTTTTAATTTTTATCAATTGATCAGGAAAGTACTGATATCTACCCACTGTCAGGCATGTATCAATCCAGTCAGTCAGCCGCCCACCCATTCTCTACAGCAAAGGCGAGCAGAAATCCAGCCAGCGTGCTGACGAGTATCGAACCGACTTTGAAAAAGTGTGGAGAAGGGCAGCAACTCAACGGGCTGCTGAATGAGAAAGAATTAATCTACAAAAAGTCCTGTGCGTTATGTATCCTCCATGCAATGTCCTTTCATTCAAGCAAGAAGAATATGCGAAGATCCAGCGAACTGTTCGTGTTGAGCAATGCCAGGCAATATTTGGAGAGGAGACGTGTGTGTGGTGAATACGTGAAATTCGACAATGAAAGCATAAAAACAAATTGGTATCTTTGTAACGCCGATTCTATTCCCTTTTGCGTATTTCTTGCGTCGTGACTCGTGAAGGGGGAAAGAAAATAATGTGTTGGTTTCAAATCCTCATTCTGTGGAACCCCAAGCAACTTGGATAGTAGCTGAAGGGCTCTCCAAGGCTTTAGAATCCCGAGAACAAGAGCAAAGTATTATTCTTTTCCAATGACAAGCCTTCTGACAACGGTTGTGGAGATGTAGAGAGAGAAAAGACCCAATGCGTCTATTCTATTTCCAAGAGCTAGGAGGGAGTATCGAATTAATTGTTGCAGAATTTTCCCCCCAGAGGTTGAACAAGCCCCGATTTGCCCTCAGGCCCAATCCAGGTTATCAATGCCCCACCTTTTAGCTTGAAAGGCACTCACGACCTCCATCTTATATCGTGGTGGTTTTCTGTCGTCCCAAACACGTTTCCAGATATTTGCGTTGTTTCTCTCAATTCTAGACATAAGCCGGGGATCTTGGGCGTATTTGATATCCTGCTTATTATCGCCTATCAAGACATACACCATCCTCACGTTCTTGAAATTGGCAATTGCAGCAGCAAAATCTTCTTTCGTCCCATCAAAGTTGGTCCTGGCGCAAAGGTAGTCTCGAAGACTAATAGCAAGATAACTGATGCGGGCTTTGTCCTTCATGAACATCAGATTGGCGGTTTCATAGAGCTCCTCTGGTGTTCCGTTGATGAAAAGCCGATCAGTTTTGAAGTTGAAGTAGAAATGAGCCTGACCCCCTTCTCTAGTACAAAACCCACGGCGAAAGCCTTTCAAGGCAATGTCCCGTAGTGCCTTACAGGTGTATAAGATCGGTGGACAGCAATCATAAGGAACAATGGTCTTTTGCATTTGGCCCTCTGCATTAAGCCGGGAATCAAGTCGAATACGGGCAGTGTTTCTGTCATTGAGACAAACATACTCCCAGATCTCATGTCGAATCTCATATGGCAACAGCGGGAAGAAAGTGAACTCGACGTGATTGACCTTTTGGCGATTATCCAACAAAGTCGCTGGTGGTAGTTCTGCCTTGCCGATATGCTCTTTATACCTCCTAAGATACTTCTTGAAGGTTTCGGGAGTGAGATTGGTTTCGCCCCAACTGACCCATGATGTCGCCGGATCCCAAGATGAGTTAGAGCTTGAGGAGACGGTTGGAGAGCTACTTCCTGGAGCCATGAAGCGATTGATTGTGAGCGATATAGGCATGGAGGGTGTGGAACTTGGGGTCGTCGTACTCTGCGGGTCGGCTTTGGAGAACAACGCAGTCTTGGAGAACAGCACAGGGAACTTCGCAACCGCCGGACTTGGATGACTGGAGAACTGTGCCTTAGGCTTGATTTGAAGAGCTGGGTTCGTCCTATTATAGCGAGTGATCTTGACTGTTGTGTTGCTCTGCTTGGTTGGGGGCTTCTTTTTGGAAGCTTCGAGCCCCTTAACCAGTTGCGGGGTTTTTCTTGATGATGTCCCTGTGTAAGGATTGTTGTCTTGACTCTCTTGATAAGCAGAGGTCAGAAGAGGCCAGTTATCACTCTCAGCTGGCTGAGCTCTCGCAGTAGACTCGATTAAAACTGATTGTGCTTGGGTTGGAGCGTCTCCCAGTCGACCCAGGGGCTCTTTCGTATTTTGATTTTGTTCCAATTTGTCTTGAGGTGCCACGGTGTTATGAGAATACCAGCAGTGCTTCTTGAATGGACAAAATCCCTCATGAAGTAACCGAGGGCAGACTTTCTTTTTCTTCCCTGCAGAGTGCCTTGGCTCGTGGGTGATAGGAATTGAACCTTCTTGCTTTGGCTCCGTTTGTGGAGTACTTGGAGCTTCATTTCGATGACTCTCACGTGCTCCTACGTGCGCCTTAATGTGAGAGGGTGAGTACCCTTCTTTACCAGAGGCAATCTTGAGATTGTTGGGTGGTGGTTTCGGAACGTTGTCCGCTTTCGCGACGTCATAGGTTGCTTTACGAGAATTGATTTTTGAAGCTGAGGGGGCCTGCTGGGCTGACACATCCATAGCCTGATCACCTCCATTTACTGAACCAACAGATATCTCCGGAACTGGAGAGTCCTGTTGTGATAGCACAGTTACAGCTCTGCCATCTTCGCTTTCTGCGGCAGGTGTGGCAACGGCGTGTAAGAAGTTGCATTTGGTTTTTCGGCAGGAGCCTCGAGCAAAGTCTCGGCAAATAATCTGTTTTTGTTTCTGTTTCTTCTTCTCCTTCTTCATGGCCTTTTTCTTCTGGAATTTATCCTGGGCATCGGATGGAGTAAGAGAAACCTCCTTGCTGGAGTAATCGGGGTTCATCGGTGATCCGGAGACATTCTTCGAAGCAGCGGCATCCTGCGAGTATTTCTGCTGCAATTTCGCTCGAGAAGCAGCGACCTCTTGGTCTTTTTTTCTTTTTCTCAGCAGCGGCCTTTTGAAGGTCTTTTGCATTTTTCTTTTTCCTTATAGCTTCTGCTCTAGCATTGAAGTCGTGAACGTAATCGCAGCCTGGACCGGATTCCCCATTGGGACAGCGGCGGCCGCTATTGTAGTATATGCAACCCACTTCCAACGGGCCAGGCCCCTCATAAGATGGAGTAACCTGCCAGAAGGGATCAGGCTGAGAAGGACTTTGGAGGTTAGATTCTGAAATTTCCGCTTGGGTTGGTGGTACTTACGCTCGGATGGTCCAGTTTGCTGGATTAGATTGAATATGAACTCCCATGGCGAAGGTGATAGGAAAGTTGAATGAGTGAGTTGAGAGACGAAATTGAGGAACGAGCTGACCAAATAAAGAGCTGTATCCAGATGGCGTATTCCGAGGGTGAAGGTGTATCCTCAGATTGAATGGGTGACGGGTTTCAAAGGTGTGGAATTCTTAGTGCGTGACGCCCAAATACCGGTATGTTTGGGGTTCGAATAAAGAAGGGGCCAAGGTTGAGATTGAGGAAGGTTAAGGAAGGTGCGAGGGAGGGGAAGTCTGGTCTAGAAGCTGCGGTGCGCGTGCGAGTGCGCCCTAGAACCGGGTAGGTGTGCACCCGAATGGGGGTTCTTTGTAGCACAATAGCTAGCGTGCTATTGTCGAGTAATGAGGGTCCACGAGTGCGGTGATGCTGTCACAATAGTCAGGGTCCTATTGTCGCCAATCAAACTAGTTCCCGTGTTGACGAGGGTCCAAGAGTTGAGGGAAAGTACTCGGTCCGGTTTTTCGTGAGGGCCGTGGAAATTATTAAAGGCTAGTTAAGGTACTCACAGTATGACAGCAACCTATAGATACCGTAGTAATTGGTCCCTTTTCAGGTCCTTTCGTAATATTCGCTTCATAAAGGTGAGTGATTTTGCTCCTATGAGGTATTCTTAACACTACCTATATAGGTTAGATATCGAGTGCGGCCCTCAGCAAAAACCCAGCCGAGTATCTCTTGTGCGCGTTATAAGATAGGGCTGATACGTTTAACCGACAGCGCGTAAGCGTAAAAAGGGAATTGGTGTTTATGAAAGTGAAGGTAAAGTTCATATTCGCCCCTGACCAACTTGCAGCAGATCAAGCAAGAGTTGTAGATATTTTTCAACGCGTAAGTCAGACCTCTTGATATTGCAGGAGGGAAATGAAGTAGCTTACAACTTTCTGACAGCCATCACTGTTATTTTCCTCCCTCTTCGAGATTCCTCTCTATAAAGATAAGAAATAACGACTTATTCCTATCCCCTTAGCGAGCGTGCTCCCACCTCAACACTTTAAAGAACATACACTTCCATACAGTGGGTGCTTGTTCCGAGGTGAGAGAATGTAATCCATCCTTCCTTTTCTTCATCCCAGCTACTTTGGCTTTCGTTTCAGCATATGTTTGATAACTCTCAAGTGTTCGCGAAATGGTGGAAAGGATACGTCATAATACCGGCTTTCCATATCAACCATCAAGTCAGGGAAATCATTCTATATCTGCAATGCCCCTGGTCTATGATAGTAAAACCTATAGTACATTTGCTTTTTAGAATTCATTCTCGTCGCTCCCTGCTATGATGACATTATTGACCTTCAACACCATGCGACAAAGTTGGGTTGCTAGCATGAGCTGCTGCCTCTTCCCGATTAATGGATCAATCACAAAAGCATCCTTCATATCATTACTTCCAGTCTGCATGCAGTCAACACCTAATCTGGTGTTCTTCTCTGTAACTTGTCGACTCTTGATACTGGCAAGGGTTTCAATAGGTGACAAGCCAGAGTTCTCGGCGAGGGCCATAGGAATGGCATCGAGCGCATCTGCAAAAGCGCGCATGGCATATTGCTCGAGGCCAGGTGACTTGACTGCGGCATCTTCCACCGCAAGAGAGCAAGCGATTTCAGCAGCACCACCACCGTAAACAACACGATTATCGCGGACAAGATTTCGAACCACGCAAAGAGCATCGTGGAGAGAGCGCTTCGCCTCGTCGATAATCTGGAAGATAAATTAGCTAGTGTCCAAGATGCATGAAGAGAGCAGTATTTACCATTTTGTTGCTACCTCTGACAAAGACGGTGACCGCTCTAGTGTTTGCACACTCTTCGATCACAAGCATCTTTTCTCTGGTGGTACCAAAACTCATTTCTCGTACGATTCCTGCATGCCCAAGTTTTTCCGCTGATAGATCCTCAAATCTAGGCACTATTCGTCCATTTGTTGCAATGGCGATCAACTCAATCTCGGGCCCACCTACCCATCTGACTGCTGGGAGTTTGTTCTGAAGCAGAAGATGGTTTGCCTCATCGTCAAAACCCCACTGACAAATGACAAGATTTGCACCTGTATTTTTGATCTGTTTAATCATCTCCTCGAATTTTTCCCTCTCGTAATTTTGTAGCTTCTTGAACTCCTCCACGCTTGTAATGTCAAGCTTGTGCTTGGTCTTTGGCTTGGGTGGCTCGAATGCGCACGTCAAAATAGCAATCTTGGCATCTCGAACTTCATCAGGCATCTGAGGATGGGAGAAATCTTTGTCGACAATGACACCCTGAACCAGCAACGAATCTTCGAGCGATCCTCCGACCTTCCCATCAACCTTGATCAAGTCAAAGTCAACGTCTTTACGATCCAGATCAGCAACAGACAAGATAGCATCTACCGCAATGTTGGCAAACTGATCATGAGCTTTGGAGACAATTTTGCTGCCCAAACTCGTCCTTGCTACCTTGACCAGGTTCTGTCTTTCCGTCTTCGTAAATTCGATTATATCCGCAATCTTGTCCAGCTCCGCAACTGCAATATCACACGCCTGATCGTAGCCATCTGCTATGCGTATTGGGTGAATTCCCTTGTCAATGAGTTCTGCTGCCTGCTCTAATAGTGCTCCTGCCAAAACGACTACACCGGTCGTGCCATCTCCTATCTCATCATCTTGTGATTTTGAGAGTTCAACCAGAAGTTTTGCCACATGATTCGAGATTTCCATTTGTCCTAGAATAGTCGCTCCATCATTCGTTACTGTGATATCGCCATCGGGGGATATGAGGATCTTGTCGAGCCCTCTTGGGCCTAAGGAGGTCTTGACAATATTGGCAACGGTTCTTGCGGCGAGGATATGTGACTTGACGGCTTCGTTTCCATGCTGTCGTTTCTTTTTGCCTTGGCTGGGGAAATCGTCAATAATAGGAGAATCGATCAGAACTGGTAGTACTTACTCTCGAACTACGATGAAAGGTCTGCCCTGCTCATCTTTCACGACCGAAGCTGCAAGATACAATATTAGCACCCATAGATTGCTTTCCAAAATGTGGAGGCCACGAACCCTGCGACATATCAATATCTAGAAGGCATCAGGTTAGCTAGAGCTTGTCAGTTGAGGGGAGCGACATACTCATGGCCATTTTGAAGAGAATTCAGAGCTTTTATCAGTCGTCAAGGCGTCCCCGTGGTCCTCGAAGGTAACAAAAATATGCAAATCAGAAAGAAGAAATTCCTGTACACCTTCTATGCCAGCAACGCGGTCAAACTACCCCGTCGCGTCAAAAAGCTCTTCTCTTTTTCGCTTCGAAATTCCATGAGGCAACAAGGCATTAATTTTCAGTAGCGTGAGGCATCCCTGCGCGTGCCACCAACCTCACTTCAACATCATCCACAGCGCCCAACACAAATCTAGAGTCGCCAGGTGCCTTCACAACGTTCGCATCAATCTCTGCCATAACCGCACACAACTCATTTTAGGTCGCAATCTCATCGACTGGTGATTTCAGGCACATAACGAACCCCCGTTTTACCACCACTATCGTCGCTGGACTCTGGTATCTTCGTGAATCGTGGACTATTCCATACCAGTATTCTGCACAGGATTTATACCTTTGAGCTGGCATAATCCCAAAGTTTTGTATACATTCACCTTGGAATGGTCGTGTTTTTGTTCTTTCCATTTCGCGCTACTCATTGGAACTTTTTGGATGCTACTATTTTCCAATTTATGTGTAGTTCGTCCAGTACTTGTTGTAGAATCGTCAACATACCTAACACTTTGAAGCCTCCGGTGGAGCAGCTCAAGAGCGCAAAAAGCGGCCTGAAAGCCATATATGTACTGTTATGCTCCTTACCCCTCTAGACTGGCCCCCTTGTATGATCTACTGGAAAATCTGGGAAATAGCCTAAACCTATAGATTTGTCTGACTTGGTCAGGGCCGCCTCCTCACAATCCGCTTTGAATCCTTTTCTCGGAATGCAGCTCTTCAACAGGCCCCCAAATCCGTCTTGGGGATGCTGTGGCTCCGGAAATTCTCCGTGCTCTTGCCTTCCTCCCTGAGTTTAAGCTTCCCGGAGATCTAAGCTTGTGAGTTATCCACAAATTGAGGGATACTTAGGAGATGAATAGTATCGAGATTTTTGTTTGTAATCCAGTGATGCATCGCCAAGCCGCGAGATCTAAGACCATTCGAAAACGTCACAGTTCATGGTTATCTCATCTTGTTGGCTTACATTTTACCTTCTTTTTTTGCCCTTCGAAGCCCGGATGCTTTCGTACCTTGGGATAAAAGAGACAGACCACATTCACCTGGTCAATTCGTGGTTTTGAAGGTCATGTTGCGTGTTCCCCGTCCATCCCCGAGCAAGCCAAATCAAAATTAAATCAGATTGCATTTTTATCGAATCGAAACAGTTGGGTGTTCCTTTCCCGTCAAGAATTTCTTCACGTGTTTCAATTAAGGGATCTTTCGATCAGGGCAATTTAGAGTCGAGGAGTGTCGGCATTACTTTCCTAGCGCACAACAGTGCCGATTGGCTGTCCACACAGCGCCGAAAAAGGTTACCCAACTTCCAAGCGGCTGTTTATATAGCCTCGCCATGGTTCCCCGAGCGGAGAAACCTTCTAGAAACCGAAAAGAAGTTCGGTTGAAAACATACCGGTGGTACGGTGAGGATAAATATGTTCGAATATACCTGTTTTTCGGTTTGTTTTCTTGTTATCTTTACTATTACATCGTATTTTCTCGTCCTCTACCCGTTGAGTCAATATCTTGCCATGAAGCTCCTCACTCTTTTTTCAATTATAGCACTCGTGTTACCCTCGCTCGTGACAGCACAGCTATCAGGAAGAGTGGGCCCAACTACAACGAGAGCCTCCAAGAGAACCAAGGTCTGCAGTGTTCTCGACTATGGTGGAGTTGCAAGCAAGACTTCAGATGTTGGGCCAGCAATTGCATCAGCATACGCAGCTTGCAAATCTGGTGGAACCGGTAGCATCTTCATAGGTTCTCATATAAACAAGAACTGACTGACAATACTAGTCTATGTGCCACCTGGAGACTATGGAATGTCAACTTGGGTCAACTTGAGCGGTGGATCAGGTTGGGCTTTGCAAATTGGTAAGTTATTAGGCCCTTTGTTCTTATACTTCCCCATCTCACTTTATTTTATCTTTTCTCCTGAACCCTTCCTGAAACCTTCCTGAAACCTTCCTAGTCCAACGAAATTTATCCTGAGACTTTCCAAGAGAGGCAAAAACTAACTCCCCCGTCTCCTAGATGGCATTATTTACAGAACGGGGTGAGGCGGCAATCGAGATCCTCACTAGCAAGCACTAATATAAAATTCAGAGAGACTGGAGGACATATGATCATTGTTACTAAAGCGACGGACTTTGAAATGTACAGCAGCACATCCAAGGGAGCAATTCAGGGGAATGGATACACCTTCCACGCTGGTAAGATCGAGTGCTTTGAATCGAATATCGGTTTTAACAATCTCCAGATAGTAAATATGGCCCTCGAATTATGCGTCTTGTTCAAACGACAAACTTTTCCGTGCACGACATTGCTCTTGTTGATGGTAAGAGACACCCTTTTTTGGCACCAAAACTGACTTTAACTTGACAAAAAGCACCTGCATTCCATTTCATCATGGAAAACTGCAGCAGCGGTGAAGTCTACAATATGATCATTCGCGGTGGGAACGAAGGTGGACTGGATGGAATCGATATTTGGGGAAGCAATATCTGGGTCCATGACGTGGAAGTCTCGAATAAGGATGAATGCGTCACAGTCAAAAGTCCCGCAAGCAACATGCTAATTGAGAATATCAATTGCAATTGGAGTGGTGGCTGTGCTATGGGATCTTTGGGAGCTAATACTGGTATGAAACCTTATCTTTCCTAGCAACTCATTTACCACAAAGCCTATGTGCTAATGTTTGCCGCCAGCAATCTCCAACATCATCTACCGTAACATCTACACATGGCAATCAAACCAGGCATTTATGATCAAATCAAACGGCGGATCTGGCAGCGTAACAAACTGCCAATTCAATAACTTCATCGGCCATTCCAATGCCTACAGCCTTGACCTAAACGCCTTCTGGTCCTCGCAAACCACCGCAGCTGGATCCGGTGTCTCTTATAAGAACCTCACGTTCAACAACTGGAAAGGCACGTGCTCAAACGGTGCCCAACGTGCCCCCATTCAGGTGCTTTGCCCTTCAGATGTCCCATGCACAGATATCAAGATTACCGATTTCGCCATGTGGACTGAAAGCGGGAGCACGGCATTATACAAGTGCGAGAATGCGTTTGGGAGTGGTGGATGTATTGCTGCTGGGGCCGCGGGAGCAGCTTACACGAGTACCTTGACGGTTAAGACCGCGCCGTAAGTGTCCTTTCTTTTTCTCTCTTCTCGGAATTAGAGAGGTTAATATATTTTCAGAGCTGGCTATGCTGCACCTACGATGCCTGGTCAGTTAACAGGACTGCCTCTCACGGTCAGTATGGCTATCCCGGCCATTCCAACCACGTTCTTCCCGGGCGCTACACCGGTAAGTGCATTGCTTGGGCGTTGATTGTTGGTCGAGGAGAGAAATTGTGGATAATGCATTGGAAGTAGAAGCCAGGGAGCGGCAAACTATGTGAGGGGTAAAAACATTATGGGTGTACGTATCATTTCTTACAGTATATACCTGTCTTTTAGCCCTTTTACGTTACTTAAATATTTTTTACATGTTATCTAGAATGCATCTTCCGAAAATTTCCTTCTAGAATCTCTACTCCCAAGTATTTTCCGCCATTATCTACCATACCCATTTAAGAGGGCCTAGGTATCATTCCAATACAACTGTCGGTTTTTAGGTCCATGACGTAGAAGTTGGAAATTGACAAGGTGCTCTGAATCTCTTAGAGTCTATAGATCACCGGGCAATTGCTGCCAAATTGGAAACAGTCTTGGTGGTTCCATCTGTCTGACACTTCAGCATCGCAGCCTGGAAAACGTACTTTTGGTGAATGTTTACTTGCATGTAATTGCTTGGATATCACAAGCTGACCGGTTTTGTCAGTGATCGGGAACATCGTAAAGGAGACTGAAATTTACATACCGCGCTTTAGGCCGCTCACTCGCTGTAGAGTTTTTCATTCCCGCTTCCCAGTATTTATTGCCAATTGTGCGTCCTGGCAAAGGCAGAAAAGTCAGATATGGAGCCATGGTATACAAATCCATTTGGAAATCTTATCTTCGTTAGCAATGCAATTAAGTAGTGAGGTCAAGAACTTGCCAGTCAATTGTTCACTAGTCCAAGGGTCCAAAAATAAGAATCTCAAGGTATGCGTGAGAGTGTCTAGTGTCTCATCGCGAGTTACCAGCCCTGAGAGCTTGACAAATAATTTTGCACGCTTCCTGCGCTGTTTTTGATATTTCTGTAATGCCTGTTCGATATTGGCTAAAGTAATAACGGAGTCAGAGCTTCTGGCGAGCATTTCAACAAGACAATTACTCAGCGCAGCTGCGCTTTCAATTGCTTGATTCCCGCCTTGGCCCATCTTATTATATTTAGCATTCATTCAAAGGCTGAAAGGGATTCTTACATTCGGGGTCATTTTATGAATTGCATCTCCGACACAGACAAATCTCTTATAGGTCCAAATATTATGGGTGGCTTCTTCGAGTGGCAGATACGATAAAGTCGAGGTCTTTGCCATCAAATCTTTAAGCGAAACATTTTCGGAGAACTTCCAATTGGCGAACTTGTCGATTTGTTCTTCCATCTGCGCTTTGTTAAATCGAGGGATATCTTTTCCCTGGTAGCATTTGTCCATTTTGGAGAAGAAGAACCACTGGGGAAGACCATGCTTGCTAACAAAGAGGAGCGAGGAGTGGTTGATATCGGAAGCCACAACTGCGTCTCCTGGAGACAAATATGGAAGTGGCTCTGAGATGCCGAAGAATGCGTTGTATTGAGCAGTAATGCCTGGAAAAATAATTAGTATAGGACTTCGAATTTGTGAATTAAATTATGAGAGTGTAGATGGTGCTCAACGTCGGTTGGAACAACCATGGGTAATCACATATTTGACTCCCATTTAGATATTATCCTCCTGTGAGCCAATATAAAGTGGTGGATAGGCTTACTCGTTTTGTCCTTGTCCATCATTCCCTGTGGTCCAGCTTCCTCAGCGAATCTTTGCATCTCCTGCCTGGTCCGGCTGTGAATCCCATCTGCCCCAACAACAATGTCGCCCACGAACTCGGAGCCATCGTAACATTGAACCCTTACATGTTCCTTGTCATGGTTAAAACTTACAACTTTCTTATTCAGATGGACTTTCGACTTATCCTCTAACTGTTCAAACAATCTCTGTAGGAAAGTTTGTCTCTCCATAATCCCACTAAAATACCCTAATCTTTCCTCGCCATTTTATTAGCGAGGCTCATCCGATCTTCAAAATGGGGCACAGTCTCACCGTTCCTCAACCCGCTTCGGGAAATCCGCCTGCGAGACGAGAGTCCCGTCGCTTCTTCTCCTGTACTGAATTCCCATGGGAGTCATCACATCGTTGATCGGCTCCCAAATTCCCATTTGATCTAAAATTCTGGCACCATTGGGCATAACCACAATGCCAGCACCGAGGTTGGGCGACAGGGTGTCGCGAGCTTCAAGGAGGATGTAGTTGATGTTGGCACGTGAGAGAGTATGGGCTAAGGTCAAGCCCGCGACTGAACCGCCGACAATAATGGCTGTGAAACTCGAGGGCTTTGCTTTCGCCATTGTAGCTTGTTTTTAACAGGATAGGGTCTTAAAAAGAGAGAGAATTTTGGGAAAAGTTATTTATGAATGAAGAAGGCAGGGACTCCCGAGAATAAGTTATCCCTGGTCATGCCGAGGTCAAAACGTCCTAAAATCTTACACCTCAACCATAGTCAATCCTCAGTTTCTAGAGAATGTTTTTCGAAGAGGACTTCAATTGAAGGGCTTTGAATGACACTTCGGAAGCCAAGGGATGAATGAATAAGGTTTCGATAAATATGCCTCTAAAGAGATGTAAAGAGAGCACTCCCTCAAGGCTACAGAGCGAACTTCAAAATTGAGAAGGCATCGGATACTTGTATCAAAGGGTAAGCTTGAAAAAGCGTGCGAGAGTCATGAGACAATGTCTCTCTCGACAATTTTTGTGATTGAGCTATACGAAGTGGCTTTTCGGAGACTGAAGGTGAATGCCAACATGCCAACATCTTCAGCAGTTGGTATTCACTTTCAGCACTGGAATTGCAGCCTCTGAGCCTCACCTTTTCTGCCTTTGGTGATAAATCGAGACACAGACTTAAGAGCGGCTTTCAGAGAAGTTCTCCATGTAAGTTACGAGCCTGAGGTCAGAAGTCTGGTTCTTACGGGGTATTTTTAAGCGATTTTCAGGCTTCGCGACCCTACCTTCAGGCTTCTAAAAACTAGACTTGTCACGATCACTTTAAAGTTATAAAATAACTAAGAATAATTATAGTTTATGATATAAATAATCGCGAGTTTTAGAAGATGAAGATACTACCTATTAACTACCTTTTTAAAGTTTACGATTTTTGATTTTTGATTTACTTGTAAAATACCCTATGAGAACCAGACTTCTGACCTCAAGCTCGTTAAGGAGTTCGAAGCTATCGCGACCTGCAATGCAAGTTTTCAATTGCAGTCACGTGCACCAACCGCCCCATTTTTTAAAGTCCCAGTCCCGCCGTCCCATTCGCGAACTTCTCACGTCGCGTCCCTCCTCCTACAACTCAGTCGCATCAATCTCTTCGGACTTTTCCAACGTGTGCAATTGGAGTCAACGAATTCGCAATCATATCGCCAGCCGAAATTATTTTTCTGGCAGCGTCAACTGCGTGTCCGCGCTCTCACTCTCGTTTGGCGCATCACTATCGCAAATCAATAACCACCACTTACAGCAACGACGAGCACTAGTCACAATGCCTCCGCGTACGTCATCTATGCCTTTGGCTCTCCCCATTGCGTCTTCCCGTGGCGCCTTACAATAGATGCGACCGATTGTTTAGCTCGAGCTTTTGGCACAAGCTGATCGTATCACAGAAATCGTCTCTGAGGATGAGGGTTCCGAGAGCGGCTCCAGCAGCAGTGAAGAGCTTGCCGTCCCCATTAGGGAGCCAAAAGTTAAGGAAGAAAGTGCCAAACCCGAGAAGAAGGGAAGAGCCAAGGCGACCAAGGTGGAGCCAGAGCCACAGCCTGTCGAAGCCGAGGCCAATGAGGATGAGGACGAAGACGAGGATATTGGCGAAGATGAGTGCGTGGCTATTGATATCTTGCAGAGCCTTCCACTTACAATGTGTTGCAGATATGTTGTTGAAAAGATCACTGGCCACCTTATTGATGACGATGTACGTTTTTCTTATTCCTACCATGCTCAGGCTAACCACAACTTTTTACAGACTGGCGAGTTGAGGTTTGAGGTTAAATGGGAAGGATATGAAAAAAAGTCCGATCGCACATGGGAACCAGAAGAGAATCTGTTGTACTCGCTCCCCTTCTGGCATGTATTGCTTGACTAATTTTCGGTTATTGCAGAGAAACCGCTTCCAATATCCTAAACGAGTACCTTGCTTCACTTGGTGGAAAGGAGGCTATACTTGAAGCTTACAAGAAGAAGAAGGGAGAAGCGGCCGAGAAGAAGAGCAAGAAGCGCGGCAGGTCTAGTACTAGTACAGCAACAAATGGCACTGCATCAAAACGAGGACGCAAAAGCCACCCTGCTGAAGAAACACCCCCAGCCAGCGTTAAGGCAGCGGAATTTAAACCACCATCTGGAAGTTGGGAAGAGCAAGTTGTTGGTATTGATGCTTGCGAGGGAAACGAGGGAAATGTAGTGGTTTACTTGACTTGGAAGGGCGATCACAAAACTCAGCACCCACTGGCTCAAGTTTATAAGCGCTGCCCTCAAAGAGTAAGAACTACGACCCTTTTAAAGCTACAATACGCTAACCAAAGTAGATGCTTAAGTTTTACGAAAGCCACTTGTTTGTTCTTCCTTCTCCAAAGGAATTAGCACCTGCTAATGCTCGATAGGGTATTCAAGAAAAACGAAGAATAATTGAAATGCACACGTTATGAGCCTCATTAGATTCCAAGATTCTTTCCCTGGATCTTACAGACCTTGAAAATTACGCCTACCGGCGCACAACGCCTTTACATTGCACGACGCGTCTTCACCTCATATGATTCCCTTTTTATTCGGTTTTTTCGGTCACGTCTTACATTTGCTTGCTCATGGCTTCCGGTGTTGAACGGTTACTGGATACAACACAGGATGGGCTGGCTTAATCACACATGTACTTTATCAGCACGTTAAAAGCGAGGACACTAAAGGGAACTAACTACAATTTCAAAAAAATTCAAAACATATGCAAGGTACCACAGTGATGACGAGTTATGATAGCCAGATTACCAAACCGGCGGTGTAGGGAGTGAAGCTGTTTCAAAAGCAAGTTCCAGATCTGCGGCACTTGCATATGCCAGTAGCCTCAAACTTCTCTTCCTTCTTCCTTTTAGATGTGTGCTTAGCCGTTGTGTGGTGATTCGTTTGGTCCTGTCCTACAGAAGTTTAGGTGAGGGTTGCACAATACCTTCTCTCGAGCAAAAAAAAGTTGGCACACCCACACAGTCTGGCGTCTTGTAGAGGCTTAAGCAGCTAAGCTCGTGATTGATCCACAGATTCAGAGATATTTAGAGATTAAGCTTGTGATTCATCCACAGGTTTAGAGAGATTTGCAGACGAAGCCAGTAAGTTATCCATAGTTTTAGAGATATTTATAAGTCACTACTGGTATTGCTATTTTAATGTGTATTCTAAGGATACCCTGCTACATCGAGAGATCTGCGACTATTTAAAAAGAGTCTCACAGTTTATGAGTATGTCACCTTGGTCATTTGGTATGCCACCCTTTTTTGCATCCCCCGAGCTTCTTCACTAGATGCGGTAAAAGGACTGGCAGATGCAGTTATTTTTCTGTTCTGAACCTACCTTCAACAACCAGCAAAATCACGGAGGTGTTCTCCAAGTTCCACGTGACAAGTCGCCAAATCAGGCAGTCAAAGTCCAGTGCACTATATTTTGTCCTTTCCCTAGGTACAAGAGCGACATACCAATTAATCATGACAACGCCTCTACCGCAGCTACAACCAACAGTCTTCACCCCTCCAACTAAACCGGGTTCCAAAATGGTATCCCTAATACAAGACCGCTCCTACGGCATCATTGCCCTCCGCCTTGTCCCGTCTTCATCTCCATCTCCATCTCCATCTCCATCAGCCAGCAGCGAGCAAGCCAAACCAACCACCCAAAACACCCAAGTCCTCCTCATCAAACAACGCACCATCTACTCCTCCCTACCCTCTTACTGGACATTCCCCAAAGGTCACCCCGAATACCACGACTCCAGCGTAAAACACACAGCTATCCGAGAACTGCACGAGGAAACAAACCTTACCATCTCCCTCGACGACATTCTCACTTTTCGCGCTCAGCCGGAAGAAGCAGCAGTATCTTTCTCGGAAGTCTACGAGAATCCGATCCGGAAAGTGGGCAAGGAAGTGAGGTACTGGGCTGCGCTTGTTCCTGGAGAGCAGAAAGTCAAGATTCAGGAGAAGGAGATCGAGGAGGCGAGGTGGTGCAATTGGGAGGAGGCGAAAGAGTTGATTACGTTTGGGGAGGGGAAGAAGATATTGAGGGATGTGGGTGTTTGTTTGGATGAGGGTCCTTTGGCTTTGAGTAACCTTTAGGGATGGACTGCCGAGGAGGGTTTGAAAATATACGCTTTGCTTTGCACAGCTGGGACTATCTTATCTACCCAAAAGAGCGTGAGGAGTACTCGAAGGGCACGGGTCTAAGGGGACTACGGTTAAATTTTTCTTACCCTCCTTTAGAATCACAGGGAAGACATAGTGTGTTTGATCCTTGAAACTTACAGAGAAACGTTATGTACCATAGCTGTCGGTATCATATCTCTCTCTTTTAGGAGTTGTCTCTGGATTCCAGAGGACTCCGCAGCATGACCCTTAATGTTATTTCCATAAAACACGAGTATCTAAGAATCACCAGGAAGTATATGAATAGCCAAGATTCCATTTTTGAATAGCTTGAGAAACTGGACCCCAGCAGATGACGAAGAGTGAAGCTGACGAGCAAGGGAAATGCCCAACTTAATGCACAAACAGGCAGACGATAGCCCCGTCCAGCCTAGTATTTTTTTTTGATACAACCATCGCCAAATGCTATAAACTGTCCGCAGCAGCCTGTGAACTTCTGCCCCATCAAGAAATGAACCCGTGATGACTCCTCTCCTATTGACACCCCAGATCTGCATATATCCCCTCCAAAACTCACGAGCGGTTGCCATTTGCATTACCACCCTCCAAAACGGCCTGGAGAATCAGGTCTCTTGCCTTCTCAACCCCCTCTGCACTTCCTACAATCTCGATTGGCTCGTCCTTGGCTTGGTCTCTGGGGACTGTGATCTTGCACCCGGTGGCTTTGCGAATGCTATTGACCTTGCTTCCGCCTTGGCCAATGACATATCTGTAAGTCCGAGGGTCTGGTAGGGTGAGATATCCAATCGTGGAATTGCGGAGTGCTTGTTCAATGGCAGCAGTAATGGCAGCCTTGGCCTTTGCCACAGCTTCAGGCTGGCCGCGCAAAACCCATGGAATATCGCCTTCCAATTCATTTTCAGAGAGATCAACGACCTTGAACACGTGCGCTCCTGCGGCATCTGCGGCATCATCTGTAATCAGGGGCAATGACGCACCATTGGCCCGCACATTCGAGGGAGCTGTTGGCTTAGCTGGGACCTTGTGCCCGTCGTGGTCGACAGTGACTTTGTGGTCATTTCGAAGTCTTCGAAAGAACTGCCCGTTGTCTGAAATAGAGTGGTGAGCCTTTCTTGGCACCTGTAATGTTTCGCCCTCTTGCTCTTTCACAAGGTCGGTGATGTGTGCTTTGGCATTTGTAACATCTGCTGGCAAACCCGAGATTTTTACACCAGTCTGACCATTACCCTGTCTCGGGATATCAATAAACACCTTGAACTTCGACTCGAGTTCTTTCTTTGTCTCTCCACCGCGACCAATCAGGGAGCGATGTTTATCTGTTGGGATATCGATGGTTTCCGTTGTTTGATTCTCTCGTTCAGATACAATTTGCTGCATGTGTGCAATAATTTTGTTAACAATGTCAGCCTTGCCTTGAATTTTGATGGCGTTTCCATCAGCCTCAGCCTTAGGAAATTGCACAGTGCGGGCAGTCTCCTTAGGGTTGTCGGATCCACCGGCCTTGATGACAATCTCGCGGATTGTTGAACCTGTGTCAACTTAGCAATCGCTCAGAAATGATTGCTAGACTAAACTCACCTTGTGGACCGATCAAAGCTCCGTGGTATTTCTTTTCTACTTCCAACGTTTTGGTAACGGTGTTATCGAAGATCTCCTTCTTCTCTTCGATCAACTTCTTGGCCTGTGCAACTTGGGCTTTGGACCCCTTGATTTGAATCTCTACGCGGGTGCTTGGATCTTCAAAATCTCTGGCATTTGGAATATCGATCCTTGCCTGAGTTGCTTGTCGGATCTCATCCATGGCAATACCCCGAGTACCAATGAGAGATGGAATTTGGCCAGCTTGCACAGAGACAGAAGCTGTGTGCGACATATCTTTGTAATACTGAAGCAAAGACAGAATCTCCTCTCGTGCTCCGTCAGCTCCCTTCTTGGGTCCTTTGACAATGACCTCATCAGGCTCCTGTTCACGTCGCGTAGCCCTCCGACCTGCTTCGCTTGTGGCATCGGCATTTGACTGATCATCTCGAACATTTCGAGCAGAGCGCGGGAAGTGAATCTGGACCTTGTATCTATCTATGAGCTTGTTGATTTGCGCGCCTTTGGCGCCGATAATCTCGCTGTGGTACTGGGGCTCGATTTTAAGTATGTAAGTCGCCTCATCAGCCCATTGTTTGCCAAGAGCAGAAATGTGTGCTTTCGCAATCTCTGCTTTGGCCTTGGGACCCTTCAATTCGACCTTCCCATCGTCAACCTTGATATCGACGTCAAACTTCTCGCGCAGCTCGCTGATATAGCTGCCTCCCCGTCCGATTAGCTGATTGGCGTGTTTTTGAGGGAAGTCGAATGATAATGTGAACCCGCGCTCTTTCTCTTCTTCAGTTGCTTGTTCGACAAAAGCTTCCACCTTAGCCACCAGACTGTCCACTGAAGGCTTGGGGCCAAACAGAGTGATGCGTGTGCCCTCAGCCTTAACTCTGACAGGGAATTCATCTGCTGCACGGTTTTGCTGTTCCTCTTTGATGAACCTCTTTAACTTCTCATGGAATCTAAAAGAATTAGACGTAGCCCAATAGACAATACTGAGTGAACTTACATTCTGGGCACATCAATAATTGTGCTCGTAATCTGTGATTGGGCACTAATAATATCCAAAATGTGTTGACGGGCTTCTTGGAGACCTTGTTGGAAAGCCTTTATTTCGGCCGGACTAGGTCGGCCTCGTGGCACTTGAAAATCAAAGTCGGAGCCAGCATCTCCCTCAAAAACAAGAAGGACAGGAAGAGCGGATTCGGAGGCTTGAGGAATCACGACATTAACGCCGTAATCAGACTTGACTTTTGGCGCGATACGGGCTTTGAGTTGAGGGTGGAAGAAAGGATCCATAGGGATAGTAGTCATTCGCGTTGGAGGATGCGCTTCGAGGATTCGATTAATTTCTGATCGTGCCTTGATTACATTCTTTCCATCTCGGGAATATAGTTGCCACGGAGCAGCGGTACCATCAGAGTTGAAAGGCGTGAAGATGTGAGATTCATAGAGCTTTTCAATTTTCTCAATCTCTTTGCAATGGCGAAGATATTGTGTGATGTTTCGGGCGTGTTCCTTCGCCCCAGGAGCACTGGGAAGAGTGAGGCTCGAATTTTGCATTCCCATAGCCAAATCGATAGCTCTGTCCATAGCCACTTGAGCCTTATCCGCTGGACCGATGATAGTTATTTTTTCATAATCATCGTCATCTGCATTTAAACCTTGGCCGGGGAGTACAATGGAACAACCAGTCTCGGCAAAAAATTGGTCAACAGGTAATCCGCGATTGCCAACAATAAATTGGTGGCGACCTCTGTCAATGTTGTCTTTCAGAATGGTCAGTTCCTGCTCAAGCTCCCGGCATCTTCTTGCGATCTCTGCGCGTGCTGCCTGGACAGCTGCCCGATCACCACCAAGTGTAATATGATTGTCACCTGCAGCAGGGAGGAATACGGAAGCCTCAGAGTTGACGGACGCCACTGGAGGGGGCCGCGAAGTCCAAGTTTGATAAGGTGGAATTCGAATCTGGACTCCGTGGGCTTGCTCCAATGCGTCGGCCAGTGCATTATTTGGCCCGGCAAGGTGGGGGTAAAACTCTGCTGGAACGTCCCGGACCTTCACAGTCACAGAAGCTCCTCGTTCGTTCGCAATCTTAGAGACGGCCTCCTCTGCCATTCGAATTGCAATAGGGTTTCCTTCGAGCACAACATTAATGTAATCATCATCGTCTTCGGGGACAGGTGTGTCCTCCATTTTTGGCATCTGGATTCGCGCTCCTGACATTTCCTGTATCGATTTAATGGTTGAGCCTTGCTTGCCAATAATGTGTGCCCTGGCAGACCGAGGAATTGCTAGTTTCGATGATGCCTGTTTAAGTTTTAGCTAGCCTTCAATACAATTGGAATGATATTGCTCACCTTGGTAGTAATTTGATTCCCAAGTTCTTTGAAGGCTTGACGTTTTCTAGCATCTGGTGTTTGAGCGCTCAATTCGCTAATCTTGATAACACCCCCTTCTCCTGTTGTCTGTGTAAGATTCGTCCGGTACTTCTTATTAATATCTCTCAGGATGTCTGGTAAAGGCTTTTTTGTCGCAGAGCGAGGGAGATCCTTCGGGAGGAAACTATATGATGGACCAGAGACCTGGCCTGCTAACGATTGCGAGGTTCCTCTTGGTACTGCCTGAGCAACCGGTGGAGTGTTCGTTCCGGATTTCGGGGTCGAAGAGCCATTCGTTGCAGCACCATTTCCATTTGAACCCTTCTTTGCGCCCCATATCGGGGTTACAGATGCAGCTTGAACGGGCTTAGGAGCGCCACCCAGCCCTGGAAAGACTTCATCAGATTGGGTGTCGAGCAATGGCGTGTTCTCTTTCCCAGGTACTATTTCCGCCTTCTGCTTCCCCGCTGCCTTGGTCGACATTGGCGCAATCCAGCCAGGCGCATCGACATTCTCGTCGGTAGATTCAATAACGCTTGAGGATATTGGGTGGGGGTGAGGTGTTAAGTCCTCCTCATCTGGCACATCCTCAATGGTTGTCTGGTGCGCCTCATCATGTTTTTGCATCAGTTTCTGGGCGGCTGACAGTCCACCATTTGTGCCTGGGAGCGCACTCTGGGGAGTGGCACTTGTGGAAGCCATGATGGAATTTTGAGGATATTTTGTGTGGTGGAGGTAGAGGAACAAGTCGAGTCTTCGGGGAGTGGATTGTACCACGAGGAGAATTGCAAATCACTATATCATGACACGTTAGCATGTTTGGAACCAACAGGTCGAATGAGAAAAGAATATTCACTTACCAGAGAACGACGTCTGCAGAGAAGCCCCGTTAGATTCAATTAAGTCGGAACCAGATTGTCAGTTTTGAGGCCACGCAGACAAATAAAACGAGTGTCTCAAATCCCGAAGAATTGCATAAGGGGCAATGCAAAAGGAATCTGAAAAAGAAGAGTGGAGGCTACGAGTGAGCTTTTAAGGCCTATGCAAAAAGCCGCTCAAGGAGGAGGTTGTGTTGGTATAGGAGTAACTTTTTAGGTGAACTCCTACTTGAACTTCTAGATGTGGAGGCCTCGCTTAAGTCACCCAGGTCAGCAAGGGCCGATTAATCCGATGTCAAAGATAGACTAGAATTTGATTAGAGGATGTCTCAAAGGTTACTTCTTGTTTGGGTTGGGAAAATAACCAGAGCTGTTGCTAAGTATGCAGTATTTGTGGTGGGTTCCATTGAGAAAATATTTTGGTTCATGCCAAAATGACATCAAAATTTTGTGATGGGCCCGATCGCCTGGTGTTTTGTTGAATAAGGTTATCACGTGGTCAAGCAAACCACCTGCATTCTGCTCAAAAACCTGCAACGACACAACCATCTCACTTGCAAATATTATGGTTAATACTTTCACTTTGCAAGGCTATATGCAGTTGTGATGAAGGCTTTGTGTGAAGTTTAGTGGGTGTCAAAATAATTTCAAGGAACTCTTGTATTTACAGTGGCCAACTTCACGACTTCAGTACTTTGAGATTATGTCCGGCTATCGAGATTAGTTACCCGCTTTTCATAATAAATAGGGGTCACTTTACCGTAACATCCCTGGAATTTTAAAAGAACTTCGAAAAATAGTAAAAGATTGGCACTGTCTATGTCAAAATAAATTTGTAATCGGACATTTTTATATATATAAAAAGGAGGTTCTATAATCACTATAAGTAACCCTAGACCTTAAAAAAATAACAAGGGCTCGGGGACTAAAGTCGGCGGTCGCATTGATCCAGCTTATGATACGACCTAGTTTGCAAATTGCGAGACGGGTTGCAAACGATCCACACCCGCAAGTCTGGATACTCGGTACCAGCAGTAAGAATTTCTTGTAGATAAGGTCGAAAAAGAAAACCGTTTCTCAAAATTGTGCACGAATTCCTATCCCTATTTTTATGCCAGAAATCAATATATCTCCATGATACAAATGGCTAATCAACAATACGGTACAGATGAGTTCAGAGAACTGGATTTGAAACCCAGTGTGTTGTCCTTCCGTCTTGAAAGGTCACTTTCGCAGCATCTGAACGAAGTGACTGTCATAGATCATCTCAAAACCTCAGCTCTGTATTTTCCCGAAGGTTAGGATGGACGGAAACCCGAATATGTTCATAAGAAGGTAGCATACGGACAGTGGAACAACCACACATAAATATCACAATGAGCATTATATCTCTGCCTTGATATCTACAAGGCAAACTTTTTAAACATCGAAGAGAGGGGTTTTGCTGCTGTGGCACATTAACACCGCCAAGTTCGACTGGAACCTGGCAGTCAGAGAACCCGACCAAATAGAGCCTTATCTAAAGCCCAAGAAATTAAAATCAGATGAAAATAGTGAACGCAGCTTATGACGAAGTACTAATCTGAACCTCCTATCGCATGACCCATTCGACCTTGGGTAACGTGAAATTTCCAAGGTTGCTGTCACTTTCACCAGTAAAAGCTTGGCCCAGTCCCAGGGAAACCAACTGCATGTTTGACGAGCAATCCCGACACAAAAAATTGGGTAGTGCAGTGCATTTGAGCAAACGTAGGATCATGATAAGTGCAAAAGGAGCAGGCTCAGCCGTGCAGCGTCAATTTTGAACGAGTTCCCATTCCCCGAGCTATTTCGAGGGACATACACACTCGCTGTACTCGCGTTCTCACTGCGTCAGGGTTTTCTTGCTTCCAAGATAAGCTGGCAAAATTTGTTATGCAAGCCCACAACCAACATTTCGTTGGCCCGTTGGACGTCGAGTGTGGAGTTGCTCCTGGCAAACGGTCAGAATCCAGAAGGCTTGACGTGGCTGATGATTCCCTGACTTCACCAATCCGGCAGTTTTCCAGACTCGAAGCAAAATTGTGTTCCTGCGTGACTCTCACAATTCGATATCGAGGTACATATAATTGTATGCTGTGTAGAAACGTGAATCTTGCAGCTAAACCCCTACCAAGGTTACTCAAGAGTACTCTGGATTGAGATGTCGTTGTTTCTGCCTTCTCCAGGGCCTCTTCTGGGTGACATCCGCTTGGAGCTGTGCCCACGGATACGGCGATCGCAGTCATCAGCAAGGATGAGCTTTACAGAGACGGAAGCTTGGAATTCTGGATTGTTGGAGCGCAGGCTCGCAAAACGGTGTTGGACCACGGAAGACAGGCAGAGTGCATCGAATGGGCGGCGGAGCATGCAGCGCCTTGAAAAGCATGTACAAGTAGAGTCGCCTTTCTCATGCAGTCAAACCACGGGTCGCGGTAACAGGAGTTGATGGAAGGCCATTGGAGAGCAAGATGCAACAGGACATTGCCGCAGCGTCTGCTGCAGCGAGGTATGGTGGTTTTCGGGGCCTGGTCGACTGAAGTCGTACTGCTTCTCCAGTGATGCAGTGCTAGTGTCCTGGTTCCTTTGCAGCCAGGTTGAGACGACCTCACCTCATCCGTGGCAGCTGGCTGCTGGTACAGTAGATGGCGGGCAATTGCTGGCTGGCAACAGCTGGCTGCCCCCAATTCTCTTGAGACTCGGGGCGTCTGTGGCCCCGTCTATGGTCTGTTGCCCATGCCAGTGCCAGTGCCAGTGCCCTTGTCGGGCTGTCTCGTGCCAATCTGCACCCACAGCGGCGAGTTGGTGTGAGCGCGAGGAGCAAAAGGAAGAAGGGCGTAATTATTTGGTCGGCGTTGCTATGAGGCCACGGCCTCTATTCCCATGCTACGAAGTGCTCCGTAGGTTAGGTACGGAGTACCTAGATAGCAGACTGCGTACTGTACAGTCGCGGACTGCCAGAGCAGAGGGCGAACGCGGCTAAAGAGCTCTCCACCAATTGCAGGCAGTCTGTGGAGGGTGGATCTTGGGCGCGGTGCTCCAGCAATACGGCTGCTCTGTGGTGAATATTTCCTCGTCCTGCCAGCTTGACTCTTGACTCTTGATTCTCCCTTCTCCCCATGGTCAAGGTCGTCTAATCCGAATCATTTCCCATTTCCGCCCGAGACTCCCACAACGGCCTGTCTTCTGCCCTCCGTTCAGACACTCACAATCGGTCTATGGGCTAGATTGTGAGCACAGAACCGGTCTTGCAGCAAGCCGCCCATTCGTCTGATTGGTGAAGCGCATGCGAAACCGTGAAACCTCTCCCCATCAACCACATCAAACGGAGAGGGCTACCCACCTACCCCGGCACCATCGCCGTCACCCTCGCCCTCACCATGGAGGAGATTAAGACAACACGACGACTGACAAAAAAACCTCCCCCAGGATGCGATAACTCGTCCCTCCGCAGCCAGAAGTCCTCTGGTAGTCTGCAGAGAGCCCCCTCGGCACCAGCCCCCACTGGCCCGTACTCCAAGTCTCACACCCTCGGACACAATCGAACAACTACAAGCCCCAATCCTGCTGCATACGCCTCGTCCAACTCGTCGCTCGATCACCAAATATCAGGCCCGTCGCCAGCGGGGTCTGAGTATAGCGCGCCGTCCTCCAAGAGTGGCAATCGCCTTTCGACGCGTCCCCTCAGTGAGAAGACCTCCCAAGAACTGATTGGGGCGCCTTTTGATGGTTTTGGCATCTTAAATCATTTGGACTCGTCAAAGGTGACAGGATATCAAAGCTCTCTACGTCGCCCCCCTCCACCTCCTCTATCGCATACCAGCCCGGACCCAAGAGGAGTGGGCCCACCTCTGCGGCAATCTGCCAGTTTCACTGCGGGGGACAGGATGAATGAGAAGACTGCTCCTCGTGTTGGTGAAAACCAACTGATTAGCCCTAAGAGATACTCGGATGAGAGTAAGGAACCAAAGTCTGGTATGCTTAGAAAGAAATCAGGCTTTTCAGGCTTTATGAACCAGATTGGCATTGGGTCACCCCGAGGTGTTAAGATATCTGCCCCGGAAAACCCTGTGCATGTCACTCACGTTGGATATGATCAGGACACGGGACAATTCACTGTTAGTGCCCTTTTTCGATCTATAGAAATACAATAGCTAACTAGATGTAGGGTTTGCCGAAGGAGTGGCAGCGGATGCTCAACGATAGCGGCATTACAAAAAAAGAGCAGGAACAACACCCGCAGACAATTGTGGATATTGTAGGCTTTTATAAGGAGAATGCAGATAAAGGAGGTGATGAAGTCTGGGACAAATTCGACCACGCAAACGTACCAGAAATGCGAGTTGGCATCTCGGCGCCTAACCCAGTCTCTCCTGCTCTCCTCAACACTCCAAATTATGGATCTATGACAAGTCCACCTGCCAGTCCTAGGTTTCCAGCTAACCATGAGACGAGTTTTGAAAACCCAAGAGCACCACCTCCTGTTCCTCGTGGTACTACTCAGGGACCAACTCAAGGCGTTGGACTGGCTCTGCAACCAAAGGACGTGAACGGTCTTGTTCCTAGCCGTCCAGCTCCACGACCCCCTGTATCATTCCAAGGCCCCACTAGAGCCGCACCACCTCCTCCTACGATGGGTAAGGATTCAGGTATTTCTATGCCACGTCAAAGCGAAGATTTGCCAGCCTTGGCGTACGTTCCCCCTGCACAACCAGAGCCGTCCCCTATGCTTCCAGAAGAGCATAGGTCACGTTCTAATTCGCGTACCAATGGATCTTCACCTTATGCAGGACCGACTCAGATGTCTCCTCAAGTTGTTTATCAGCAACAACTTATAGAGCAACAACAGGCAGCAATGGTTCAAGCACAGCAAGCCTCCTTAGGGCGGGCTCCCAGCAAGCGAGGACCCGCTCAACAAACAACACCACCAACTCCGCAAGCTCAATTCCAACGTCCACCTGAACTCAATGGTATACCTCATCCTAGTCAGCAGGCTAGGGCAGGCCCTGGACCACGTCCGAGGCATCGACCTAGACAAAGCACTGGCTTTGATGTTGTAGCACGCCTAAAGCAAATTTGCACCGAAGGAGATCCAAGAGACATCTATAATGATTTGACAAAGATTGGTCAAGGTGCTTCAGGTGGCGTATTTACAGGATATGAAAGAGGCACGAACCGATTGGTTGCCATTAAGCAAATGAATCTGGAGCAACAACCAAAGAAGGACTTGATTATCAATGAAATTCTTGTCATGAAGGACAGTTCACATCCTAATATTGTCAATTTTATCGACAGCTATTTGGTTGCTGGAGAGCTCTGGGTTATCATGGAATATATGGAGGGTGGAAGCTTGACTGATGTTGTCACTTTCAATATCATGTCTGAAGGCCAAATCGCTTCTGTCTGCCGAGAGACATTGAAGGGATTGCAACATCTACATTCAAAGGGTGTTATCCATCGCGATATCAAGTCAGATAACATTCTCCTCTCATTGGATGGAAATATTAAGCTGAGTAAGTTCCATTATGGCATATTTCAATAGTATCTAACATTGTTCAAGCGGATTTTGGTTTCTGCGCGCAAATCAACGAGGCTCACAACAAGAGAACAACGATGGTCGGAACTCCCTATTGGATGGCGCCCGAAGTTGTTACACGAAAAGAGTACGGACGTAAAGTCGATATCTGGTCGCTTGGAATCATGGCCATTGAGATGATTGAAGGCGAGCCACCGTACCTGACAGAGTCACCTCTACGTGCTCTTTATCTTATTGCCACCAACGGTACTCCAGCCATCAAGGATGAGGAAGCACTCAGCCCTGTATTTAGGGACTTCCTTTACTTCGCTTTAAAGGTCGATCCTGAAAAGAGAGCCAGTGCTCACGATTTATTACGCGTAAGACTCATTCTAAAATTGATTTATGGCTTTCGTCGTTACTAACTTTCTCAAGCATGATTTCATGAAGCAATGTACAGATCTGATTCAGCTGGCACCTCTTGTTCGCTCTGCAAGAAATGCACGAGCTCAAGAGAAAGCCCAAAAGGCTGCGTCATAAAATAAATTTTCCCATTTCGATTCTTCAAAGCAAATCTGCACCACTCTCACATATACCTGGGCGGCAAGATGCACAAAAGTAAAGAAACTCATCTCATTTCAGCAAATCGGCAAGCACCTCAATCAAGCATCGGCGTTCAGGCAGGAGTTTGTGGCAAGGCATTGCACACTTGATCAACCAACCTTGCAGGGTGAACGATACAGCTAGCTGGATGATTTGTTCGTGTTCAAAGTACTTATTCATTTCCTGGAAAATGAAAATATGTTTGTTAGGGTTCGATACCAATCATGGAAGGAAGAGCTGATAGATGGCAAATTCTCTTTTTCCAGCTTCTTTTCTCTTTGAGAACAAGGTTTTTTAAACATGATGAAAATGACCGGCAGGGATGGATGGATGGATGGATGGATGGGAGTGGGTGGAGATTACCAGGGAAGGGAAGAAATCCCCCGGCATTTTTATTGGGCATATCAGCGAAATGGCCAGGGCAGGGTGGACAGCATTTGCAGCGCAGCGGACATGATTATCGATTCAGCGAGCGTGCATGTAGTGACACCTGTACAATCTGTACTTGTGTCCTTTTCCCATTTCCTTTTCCTCCTTTCTAGCTCTTCTAGGAGCAAAGAAACTGTAATATTCCACGTACAGTTTTTCAGAGCGACGAGACGCAAAGAAATGAATCAGACGAAGAGTTCTCACATCTGCTTGTCAGTGTTGTTGCTGTCAAGTGCTGGCAGTGGTGATATGATTCGTGACGTTGTGGAATAAACACTCGGAAGAAAAAACTCGCTTTTCGTAACTTTGGACGAATAAATGTCTGCTAACAATGTTACAAGCTACAGAACCTTTACAATATTGCACCTCCTGAAACCCCTTGGAACAACTTCTCATCTGGTTAAAAATTACTCATGGAAGGTATCCACCCATCCCTTCGACCGTTTTCCAGACCTGTGTCACGATACTTAGTACCGACTCTAAACACTTACAAGTATCTAAAGTAAATACTCAATATTTTAAGGGAACAAATTATAAGAGCTGAAACGACGGGGTGAAAATAGGATTTACGTCACCTTCTGAAGTTACGATAATATCTCACAGTAACAGAGTGTTTATTCCTCGAAGTGTTGTGTGTTATATTGTGGCATAAGTTACAATATAATAATATCTCACAGTAGCTGAGTGTCTATTCCTCGAATTGTTGTGCGTTGTATTATGGAACAAGGTTAGAAACGTTTGAAAGGATATCTGTTGGGTGAATACATTTGTAATTTGGCAAGTGTGAATGGAGAGGGGAAGACACGGCAGGCAAGTAAATGGGAAAGGTACGACGAAACCTGAGCTATCATATATCAGTTTTGAGTTTACGCCTGGGATATGCAGCATAAGCTTTGCCCGGAAATGCGGCTGAAAGCTTCTTATTTTGCACAACAAATCAACTTCACACCTATGACACTAGCAGTATTTCACATTTAATTCAAATCCGATTTCAAAAAAAATATTAGAAATTGAGTTGTCAATTATGTATCTAGGAATCTACCTATTTTCGCCTCACTTATCCGTAGATAAATGGAAACCATCTATCCCTCTGAAGTTACGCCAATCAAACCCAACCCAAACCGACCTGAAAAAAAAGAGAGAGAACAACCATGTCAAATACAAACAGTTCGGCTTTGCCCAAACCCCAGAATATCCAGCCCAGATGCCCGAAGTGTGAGAAACACCTTCTGGGTGTGCCTTTTTATTATCGTGATTGATTGCCAGCTCTTTAATATCGATCAGTAAAGGGTGTAGCCGCCATCAATCAGGACGTTGGATCCGGTCATGAAGGCAGAGGCATCGGAGGCAAGGAAAACTGCAAGGCCGTTAAGATCGTCGACAGCGCCGAGGCGGTTTTGTGGGGTGAGGCTCTTCCAGATGGCCTTTTGCTTGTCAAGGGCAGGAACGTTGTTCAATGCAGTGTCCATGTAACCTAAATTGCTTGTCAGTAGATGTGCCTGATATTGAATATTGACAGCACAAACCTGGAGAGATGCAGTTCACACGAATATTGTACTTGGACCACTCAGCAGCCAATGACTTGCCAAATTGGATAACACCGGCCTTTGATGCATTGTAGCATGATTGTTCCTGGGGGTAGTTGACAATGGATCCAGACATAGAGGCAACAAGGACAATGGAGCCTGGCTTGTTGGCAGCCTTCATGGCCTTTCCAACGGCTTGGGACATCAAGAAAGATCCAGTCAGGTTGATATCAATGAGACGACGCCACATATCATGGTCATACTTCTCAGCTGGAATGTTGGAGCTGCATTGACGTTAGAAGAAATTCAACTGCGACTAACATCCCAGAATTGGAAAGAGAGTATCTTCCAAAAAAGAAAATTGACTTGATAGAATAAGGTGAACTTACTCGGCAATACCAGCAGAGTTGATCAGAACATCAGGGGCACCATATTTCTCAGTGACAACGGCAACAGCATCCTCAATAGCCTTGGCATCACGAACATCAATGGCGAAGAATTCGACAGGGATCTTTGAGCCAGTAGCCTCGTGCAACTCAGCAGCAGCCTGAACACCAAGCTCTGGGTTGGCATCGAAAATGATCATGGTCTTCGCACCTGCCTCAATGCAAGCACGAGCCATGTAGTTGCCCAAACCACGAGCACCACTAAAGAAGTGTTAGCCAAACCTGTCGCTGCAGAAGCCAAGAGATTAAAAGCGCTTACCCAGTGACAATAACAACCTTGTCCATAATGGTCATCTTCTGCATGCTAGGAGTCATGCTCTTGTAAACCTCCTTGCTCAATGGCACGACCCGGTTGACATTGCTCGATTCACCGACAATCAAAGTCGATCTCTGTGCCTCTCCGTCAGAGTAGGTGACATTCTTAACTGCCTTCTCTGAGATAACCTCGACTCGGAGCTTGGAGCTAGCAGTGAAAGCAGCGCGTGCTACCTTGGAAGGTCCACCAGCGGCGCGTGCCACGCGGGCAGTAGTGCGAAGAGCGGTTCGGGAGAACATTTTGTACAGTGTATTGCAAGATTTGTAATTGTGGGAAGAAAAGCGTAAGGTGTGCAATTAAAAGAGAGTGTAGTGGAGAATGTTGTATCGAAGAAGGCGCAAGTGCGAAAGTAAGAAAGATTGAAGAGAAGGTTTGTTGGTGCGGAAGGCAAAATCGAAGCCAAAGGTGAATAAGGGAGAAGGAGCTCGGAAGAGGGAGGTGTCCTGGACCCTTTATACAAGTCCTAAGACAACCGAGAACCAAATTCACTCCAAAAATCCAACAACGCTTTTCTTTCTGATTATGATGGCCTTTAGGTGTGTCGTGTTGCTCGATTCGAATAGGAATTGGAAGAAAGAACAGATCTCAAATAGTAGTTCTAGTACTGCTCATACGTTAGCGACCGTTTCTCCAAACACCACGCCACGCCACGCATCGAACGAATCTGTAAAGGCGGAACTCACCTCAAATATCCGGAATAGGTTAACAAGAGAGCTGGTGTGCAGTGTACGGTGGAAGATCCAAAGCCGAGCAGATATATAGGTGCTGGTGAAGGCAACGCAGAAATATATACTGATACGAAATAGCAGGAATCCAGCGCTTGGTCTTCCTTCCTAAGTCTAGTATGTCTCTTCTATAACTAAAACAAGAACAAAGTCTAAATGCTAATGATCACGAGAAATGTCTATCAAATCCGCAACTAAAAGCTCCACGTTATGGATGCGCAATATATCAGGAGTCTGTCAGGCGACGGTGGGATAGGGGCGTCCGTTTCGAATTTGTAGGCGTCACGAGGGCGGAAAGGCAGCAAAAAGCAAGTCTCTAGAAACAAACGCCGCTCTGGAAGACACGACAAAGGCTTGATGATCAAGAGGCCGACAATTAAAATGAGGTAGAAGTTTTTTGCGAGGGACGAAAGACACAAGCTTGGAGCAGAACAAGTTCGGTACCAACGCGAGCTTTTCAACAAATTTCTGAGCGTCAGATAACGCTGCCAAGCTGGTGGGAGCAGGGAGTCGGCAGGGACAGCTGGTGGGGCGTCCGTGCAGCGGTGCAGGATAGATGCGACCCGCTGGACGCCCCAATCCACATCCAATCTACGCCAGAGCACAGCCAGATCCGCTATTTGCAGGGCATTTGGAGGGTATCACCTCTATCGAGCAGCATTTCTACTTGGATTCTAGGGCATCTGCCACCCTCTACGGAGGTACAAGGCTCTTGGCAGCACTCGCGGGTTCGGGTCCAGGGATGATGGAGCCGGGAAATAGGTGGTCTCTCATGCTGCAGGGTCCAGTGCCAGGGCGGGTCAAGCTTCCTGCACACCGTGGGGGTTTGTATGGATCAGTTTGGCTCAGTATGGCTTTCCAAACACAAACGACGTCGCAAGCACAAGGCGGTGAGCTCTCCGCAGGACCTCCGTACGGGGAGGTACATGTACTTTACCATGTGGCACAGTGACTTTGCAATTCGATTTCTAATGCCCGCAATGCCCGCAATGCCGTGCAGCAAATATGATCAGCTGCCCGTTCCCCAAGTCTCAGCAACCGCCTGTGCTTGTCACACTCGCGGCTGTCCTCGATGGCAAACAACTGCCAGTGTAGTGTCCAACCCCCAAAGTCCCAGAAGGCCACCTGGCTTCTGGCTTCTGGCTTCTGGCTTCTGGCTTATGGCATTCCGGAATTCGGGACGCCGCTGAAGCCTGAAGCCCGTGCTGAGCCTGCCTGTCTCGGAAATATTGCGTGGGAAGATTGTGGGCTTTTCGTGGGAAATTCGATATGGATTCGTGGGGATTCGAAAAACCAACAACGAAGGGCTGAGGGGACATGTGGCCTCCATGCCTGCACTTCGTACCTCCGTACATGAGAGCCATGACATGCCATGCCATGTTCCCAGGGGATCGCCAGGCTGGAGACGATCCGACAAGAATGGCAGAGCGCCGGCAGGCAGAGGAGGAGCAAATCTGCGAGGCACTGACACGAGATGCGCAACGCCGGAGGAGAGAGTGAAGTGAGCGCGGCAACGCAGTTTACGGAGCTGGTGGCCGAGCTTCCTCCAGCCTTGTCGGACTCGCGGAGTGGCCAGAACTTCTGAATTGATAATCGACGGCGGTGAAGGCGTCGACTAGAGGCTTATTTGCAGTCCGCAGAGCGGTGGGCTTGGGCTCGAGATCGTCAGTGGGTGAGGGTTGACCGCCATCATCTGATGAGTTGAAGACGTTTTAATTACCGCAGGCTTTGGCAATTGGCAGTTGGCAATTGGCACTTGTTTTCTTTTGCCTCCACTGCTCGGAGCCTCGCCTGTTCGTGGATGTTGTGGTTGGAAATAGCATCACTAAGAATAAGCACTTGCCACTCGATAGTTTTGGGCTGCACGGATATTGGCAGTCGGGACGAGAGGCGCCGTCTAGGTCTGAAGCTCAACTCGAGTTGTCGATGCCGACGCCTTCAACGCCTGTTTGGGAATGCTTCAGCGCTTCCAAACGCCCATTGCCCACAATGCCGGCGCCCCCAGCCCCAGGTGATCGCCGCTGTTACTGACTCTTGTCGCTGTCGCCTCCTCGCTTCGCGGGCCATCACGGCGCCGTTTGCTTGTTCTAGAAGCAAAAAAAGGGCTTCCGTTTCCACCTCCGTACTTGATACCTCCACTGTCCGCGTCTCTTCCACGCCGCCGCACGCCCCCGCCTTCGCTGGTCATGTTACACGTTGAGCTCTGGAGGTGTTGGGGGTTAGACGGTATTCTCTAGCAACAGGAGAACGTAATCTTTTTATGCTTCCCTGCACCGTACTTCCACGGCATGTGGGGGTTCACATTCTTATCCCTTCAAAAACAGAGAGTTCAGTATCATTGCCAGTGCGCTGAATCTCACTTCTGTCCAATATTCCAAAGCCAAGCAACAACCTCCACCTTGAGCAATCGTGCAGATCACTGCAGTACCTCAGTGTCCTACATCAACAAAAACCAGTAGCATGTCTAGGACTTCGGGCAAATGCAGGCAAGATGATGCTGGGATGGGTAGTTTCATCTTAATCTGGCAGGTGCTGCCTGTTGCTTTTAGCGGCCGCCTCTCACCGACTGAAACCCGCTGACTCGTGATGTCTCTTAATTTTCTCGCAAGACAACAAATTTTTTTTCAAGTCTTTCGGCTACCCCCTCCCTTCTCCTTTTCCACTTTTCAAAGCGGTGCATGGGGTTTTTGGACGTCTTATGGACTCTAAGAACCTGGGAAGTAATTTGAAGGGTGCATTATATGGGTGCCTTGCGCCATCAAGGTTCATCTTTTCTACTGCCTAACTAGAGAAGTTTTTGCCGCGATGCACTCGTTCACGGTCGCAATCGATTCAGCATGACGGCCTGAAGCTAAATAATTCAGCAATTCATGTATATTACAAGTGGCTCTGGTTTTATGAACACCTCTCCTCTTGTGAACTAGTAAATGTCTTTCCCACTACGAGTTTTGTTTGAGGGCTTCTCGTCATGCGAGATGGTCAGTAATTCTTAATTTGCACGTACGAGTATATCTTCTTTTGTGGGTGTTTCTCCTTCTGCGTGATTATAAGTGATTCTCCTCGCTCGGATACCTCTCAATAAAGTTACATATCTTTATTGATATAAAATATCATGGTCAAATCTGACTGTCCCGAGGCGGATGGCGAAATACACTTCTCACTCTCCGCCCTTCAGGTCTGCTTACCGTTTGCATCGAAGTCAACACGAATGCGACGCTCTTGCTAGGAAGCGCGGAAATTGGTACCAGTACTGGAGATGGAATCGTCCAGCTACCCAAACTCATTGTGCACGATAGTAAGCTACTCCCTGAGCTACTCTTATATATACTCGGGTTTTTCTTTGATTAAGAAGTGAAATTGACGACTACTACACATTTGATTAGAGCTAGAGAAAGCAGGCTTGGTGTTTTGAGGAAATGGCTGTGATTTGGGACATGTTTTATTTTTGTTAGGTGTGGATGGAGATACAACTGTCGTTTTGCTGTTAAGAAAATAAGTGAAATCATATGTTAGGATTTTAACGTAGAAGATAGATAGAAAGCTTTTTTTCTAATTTTTGTGCCATTACTGTAAATTCTTTCGATCTTCGGCTGCCAGGAGTGTTTAAAGCTACAACTTGAAATTGTATAACGTTGATTTTCCCAGGGGTCGGCTTGCCCCTATTACGCACTCGCTAATACGCGATTTTGCGAAAGAAACACGTCAAAAGTGAAGTAACTTAGAGTTAAGCTAGAATAAAACGTTTGATTGAGTCAGATAAATCTGACAGCCTTTTAGATATTTGCCTTTCTTTTCTAAAATAGTTATTTCAGGTTCTTTTATTATTTTGAAGTGTTTTTAGACATTTTCGCTTAGCAGTGTAGTAAGATTACATGGGATAACAATTCTAATAAAGCTTCTTCCCTCTATCACCATTGTCTAGTGTGTACGCTGTGGTGTACTTCCACGATTCGGGATTTGAAGAAGCTTCTTCGCACCTATATATGTTGTTAACTTCCTCGTAGGTGCAAAAAATAGTTGGCACACTATCGGGCATTCTGTAGAAGTTTATGCTCGTAAATTATCTACAGATTCAGAGATATTTAAAAATCAAACTAGGACTATTTAAAAAGCCTGATAGTTTATGAGTATAGTAACTTAGTGAACTACTTTTCTGGCACCCGCGAGACTTGAAGTAAAATCTCTCCATTGTTGGAAACCTTTAAACAAAGAATCATGTCAGGTATACATCATAGTTTAAAGAGCCAATGCCCGCCTTTGTATCCGAATTTATGCCTCGGTTTTTTATTCAAACATCATTCCTCCGGATATGGTCGAACAGCACTCCTTTGTTAACTCCTCTGGCAATGAAATCATGCAACGGGGGAAATGATTCTGAGCAACTCCTTCGTCATCTTTAAACCGGCCACAATAACCAATTTAGAGACAACAAAACCAACACTCAAGATGGTTTCACCTCCGAATCCTCGATTGGGGCCTTCCGCAGCCTATTTCGCCCAAGAGACAACTAACCTAATCAGCGATGCTAAACAGAACTTCGAAAGAAAGTACATACCAGATGAAGCATGGCAGCACATCATAAACGACGGTCAAAATTTTACGAATATGTTGAACGGCTACAGGGATGTTCCTCCAAAGGAATTAATCCCATCAATGATTATGGCAGAGCCGATGCACATGCACTATAAGAACCACATTCACGCGGACCTGCAACTAGCAAGATTATTTGATCTGGCAAACACTCGAGAGGCCCAGCAACAAAGCCAACATCGGAAATTGATCTCACTGTATCAAAGCGGCAACACGCTGAAAATGCTGAATCGTTTTGTTGATAGCAGACAGCGTCCTTTATTGGAAAAAGTCAACGTTTCCGGTAGCGGTCTTACCGATGACCTCCGCGACGAATGGCTGTTTCAAAGAGAATGGCGCAAAGCTCTGCACCTACCAGGCTTGTATCTAGCTGGTGGAAACAACCCCCGAATTCAAGGCATTGTCAGATTATATATGACAGCTAGGGCGAATCTGGAAATCGAACTTAATAGGATCTCTCCGAATGTACATGACAGGTTCCGCATTGCGTTTAACAGCCAGAATGCTCATCTCTTCACCTGGCTGAACAGTGCTAGAGAAAATATTAAAGATGTCCTGCTCGAGATGGTGGCAATAGCATATGCACCTCGGACTCAGAGTCTCGGTGCTAGATTTGTTGGTCGAGAGCAACCGGTTTTGGACGAGGAGGCTTTGCTTCAAGCAAATATGGCAGATATCAGAGTGATTAACAAGATGGAGGCTGTAAGTATCATGCTAAGAAGTACTACACTCGTTCTGCTTGGCTAACTCGAATTCTTAGAAATACGAAGAGATGATGCAGAGTCACCCTTTTGAGCGTCTTCTGGTTGACCTGATTTCCAGAGAAAACGCCTTTGAAAAAGCACTAGCTGTTGAGCATGTGGAAGACAAACTTATCGACAAGCAAGTATGCCTTGTTGACGAGCCAGAACTTCAGCGCACATCAGGCGAGAGGGGTTACCTGTGGTTGGACGGCTGGTTAGATGACAGTTTTACTGTGTTGAACCTAGAGAGGCTTGTTTATTCAATATTCCTAAAAACAAATTTCATCAATCGCCAGCGCCGGAACTTTCGTTTGCTCCGTGAGTGGAGCAGCTATCGACCCTGGTGAGTATTAATTCATGTTAGGCAGTGTTCTAGAAGCAAAGACTAACTAAATTTGGGGTTTCAGGTGGAGAATGATGCATATTTATGATACTACACTGCCAGAAAATCAGTGGTTAGGGGCGGCCATCATTAACTTCCTTAAAAAGACACACGAGCTATAGGCAGCAATGCACCAGCAGAATCACAGCTATCAAGTTACTACAATTTATCTAGAAAGCTACTTGGCATCTACCCTGTAGCTGACGGCTATCATACCAGAAAGGGACAGAGAGGTTTCTATTCTCCTTGTGGCATGTGTAAAAAGGAAGTTGAAGCGGGAAATACTTTTGATAGCACTGTCTTAAAACTTCATTGCAATGATGTATTCCACGTCAAGTGCATATTTGATTTTTGGTAAGCCACTCAAAGATTTCAGTATATTGCCCCCATGTTTATAGTATCGCTAAGCAATCTTCGCAGAGCAAAAGCTAATACCATAACGCTTGCAGGGATATGGAGGGCAAATACTACCACACATGTCCTGTCTGTGGCCAACATCCACAGCTCTCTTACCAACACGTGGGCGTCGAGTCCAGAAGAAGGGATTGCTGGGTTAGGAGCTGGTCCTGCTGGGCTAGGTGGGGTTTGAGCTGTGGGTGAAGACGGGTTGGAGAGGTTGAGAAGTCTTTCGGAACGGATGGCCCTGTTATGTTGTTTTACCGATTTTCTCCGATTGTCTCCAATATTCGTTCTTGGTTTCTCCGCTGCATTCTTGATGTCCCACAATATCTTTTATCCGTACCTGTCGTACTGGGGTTTGCTGTTGTTTAATCGTTTTCTTTTAAGTTCTTGTCTCCTAGTTCTAGCTGTCTCTTTGAAAAGTTAGCACTGACTACGACTCCAATAATCAATCAAATCAGATTCGTATATTGTGTTTAATTACCCGTGAATTGGATCACTTACTTATCCGTCCGTGTAGGCTGTCTCAAAACGTAAACACAATTCTTCATGATTTTGTTCCTTGTCGCGATTCCTAGGTATCGCTTTTCTAGTACAGGTGGTGACTTTGTTCTTCATTGCAATATTTAGGGGCCTTATTAACTTCCCATTTTTAATTTCCACCTAATCGGCAAACCCGTTGAAATAATCATTCCTCAAAATTTCTAGCACTATTAACCTTCGCAAATTTGAAAATGAAAGAGTAAGCCTAATAAGCACTCACAGTACCACACCCATTCTCGATGTCAGGGGCTCGCTTCATCCCGTCTAGTCCCTGCCCCAGCACTCCCCTTTTCCTTGCGTAGAACGGTAAGGATGCTTAACTTTGTTCCTCATCGCGCAACTCAGGGGTTCGGTTCCTTCCGACACAGCCCACTTTCCATAATATACGACGTGAATTTGTTGCTCTTCGCAACACTCAGGGGTTGGGGCTCTGATCACGTAACCCCAGAGTTTAGATGAATAGGGGGGTACTTTGTTGCTCTTCGCAGCTCAGGGGGCGGCTCGGCTTCCTTCCGGCTTCCCCTATTACTGTACCATGAAAGGGGCAACTGTGTTGCATGTCGCGGTCCTCAGGGGTAGATCCCAACTTCCTTCGGCACCACTGTAAGTCCTAGCCTGTTTGTATTTTTCAAGTCCTCTGTCGTATTTAAAGTTTATTAGAGTTAACTAAACTGAGCCCACAAATGCCATCCACTTTGACAGAGGATATGGATAAAGGATAGGGATATATAAAAAGAAAGGCATGGTAATGAGCAAGTAGCATTGGGCATAAGGGGAAGAGGTCGACACTATTTTTAAAGAGATGGGAAAGCAATACCTACTTTCGTCCGCACCACATCTCAAAGCACCGAAATCAACTTCTCCAGTTCCCGTATTCAAAAGATATTTATAAATATCGATGATCGATAAATAGCCCTATTCAAGTCTCCGCTGGGAATCCCCACAACTCCCTTGCTGAATTCCTCGCCCAATATACTACACCAAGCCCCTGCTAAATCCTTCTCCAGACTGGTAAAAAAAATAGGAATCGGAATCATGTGTAACATAACCACGGCTGCTGTGCTGTAGACAAACTCGCTTGGATTTTGAATGCTTGCCAAAGGAGGGGGTTGTAAATCAGGAAAGCCGACCCAAAAATGCGTAGGAAGATAAGTCGAGCGACATCAAATCATTAACAGTTTTATGTTTGCATTTTGACATAATTGCTCGGGAATATGCCCGAACGGGTCCCGATTATGCCAGTCCTGTAGAAAGTCAGTGACAAGGATTCTGAAATAGGGATCGATGGACTTACCACCAATCATTGGTGCTATCAGTCTTCTTTGTAACTGTAATGATATCGCCCTTTTTGAAGCCCAAATCGCCAGGCTGGTCTGCATCAAATGTGAAGAGTGCCACTGCCTGGTTAGTCTTCAAATCAGTGCTCTTTTTGAGCATTGGCTTCGGTGCTGTTGGTCTTCCTGGGCCCATCCTGCGTCCGCTGGGGCTAACAGGATCTGTGTAAGTGTAATCATCGTCAAATCCACTGCCCGATCGAATTCGGCCATTGTTGACTGTATTCGATCGCGATGTCGTCCCAACCGGCCGGTCATAGATATCATCTGCCCATGTCGTTGCCCTCTTCGGTCTGTCGCTGTAAACATAGTCTTCGTCATTCATGCTGCCCGTACGATCTCTCCTGTTATCTTCTCCAAAAGCACTGCCGCGCCTGCCCTCCCAAACTACATCGTCGTGTCTTTCGTCATAAACAGGTGTGTCGTTGTAGAGACTATCTCCGCTGCTAGGGATACCTGCAAATATCCTAGAGTTCAAAACAGACATGAGAGGTTGTGCAGCGGGTGGCGGGCGAACAGCTCCCCCGAGTAGTTGAGCAGCAGTAAACCGCTGACCATAAAGCTTCTCATTTGCGTCTCTCCTCTCAATGATCGCACTTCCTTCCAAACTGACGCCTGCAAACAATCCTTTTGTCTTCGAATAACTGAAAATTCCTGCTACGCCCTTCAAGCTTGCTGCTCCTGCAGCTTCGCCATTGCGTCCGACAGGCCCTGCTGCTATAGACACATTGGCGCCTAAAGTCAAAGTGCCTTGTTGCGAGAATGTCCTCACAGCAGCTGCATCATTTAAAATGAAGACGAAATCTGTGAGCTCGAATCCGATTTGTCCACCAACACCCGCTCCACCGGTTCCGATAGCTGACGGGGCGCTCCATGTACCATCTGCGAGACGAGCAACAACGACACCGTTTCCATAACGTCCTGAACCGATAAAGCCGGCTTTGATAACGGTGAGGATCGCGAGTCCCTAAGCTTCCAGTTAGCCTCTGACTCTGGGTTGTGGCTTTGGGTTCGTCTCAAGCTTTGAGTTTGCAATTTCTAAAGCACATACCTTTGCATTCGCGAGAATTTCTGGAGGAATGACCTTGTCTGGAGAGAAAGCTTGTCGAGGGTCCACGAAAGATTCTAGAATCTTGCCACATTTCCGGCACTCGGCTGTAGCGGGGTACTCAGGTTTCTGCGACAATGGGAGCTTCTAGAGCGAGGTACTTACAGGCCATAGACGAAGGAAGAGGATTATGGAGACCCATCATGGCGGCCGCTCTTGGATCTCTGCCCAAAGGAAAAAGTGAGAAGTTTGGAAGCTATCCAAGAAGCTGCGAGGTGGTGTTGTAGTGGGGGTGGTTTAGGCTGGTTTAGGCTTTGCTCTATTCTCCAGAGCCCTGCTGTACGATCGCAGATGAAGGGTGTGTTTGCTGGCTCTTTACTTTAATAGCGAGCCTATTACAAGCACAGGGCCGTCACAAAGAAATCGCAAACTTGCGTTGATGTATCGAAAAGTTGGAGGTGATATGAAGGAGATCGGCAAGATGCCCCGGCTCACCATTTATGATGTCGCTGGGGTCAAGCCACAAAGAACTGTGGCTTGGCGCTAGCCCTGTTCGGCATCGGATTTGCCTCTAAGTTCACCTCCTGATACAGCCCGGAAGTCATTCTGTCGAGAGAGCACGGCTGAAAGCCATCCTGTCCCTCCACTTACTATTGAAGTTGCAACACAAAGGTCCTCAACAGAGTTACGAAAGAGCTAGAACAAAACCGCCCGGGGCACCTCGCAAACTAAAGACACTCTCGAAACATTCGCACCTCCGCACTCAACCTCTCGGTCCTCTACTCCTCCAAAACTCAAATTCGCAGACTCAGCCTCGTCCACACGTTGCCTAAGTCGTCATCGTCGCCTGCGCATACGAATACATACATAACCCGAGCATCTGGTGAGCCAAAGGGCAAGAGAGCACAATGTCGGACGCATACGAGCGCGAGCGCCAGAACAACTCGAGGCTCTCGGAGCTGTCGGCGAAGGTCACGGCGTTGAGGGGCGTTACTGTAGATATATACGACAATGCAAGATCGCAGGATGTTATTGATAATACTGTACGTTTTCCTGGTGGCTCCTTTTAGTTCCCCCGGCGGTGTGCGGTACCCGCAGGTTATTTTTATTTTGCTTTTGCCAGAGAATTGTCGAGGGCATAAAATGAGTGTTCAATTGAAAGGAATTTATGTTTGTGAAAAGGTACTGATTTCATGATTAGTCTGACACCTTCTCCTCGATGAGTACAAGTCTAAAAGGCTCAGCTGGGCGACTTGGCCGTATGGCAGCGAGCGGCAATAAAGTTGCGATTTTCAAGTTGTCGGGGATGATCATCGGGACTGTACTTGTATTATGGTTCTTATGGGGACTTTTTGTCTAGGTCGAGAGTTTAGCGGAAGCTATCACGACGAAGCGTGGTATAAAGAAGGAACGAACATTGTATTGTACCAGGACATTGTAGCATAGCAACGGCGTTAGGGGAGGTAAAGCGAGTCATTCATGTATCAATGGGAAGGATTTGAATATATTTTGGACAATCTGACACCGGTATTCTGATTGGTACATCTTTCTTGTAAACAAGCAGGTATTGACTGCTAGCAAATATCGCGATTATCCTTTAATTCCTGGTTTATGAAGCCTCGAATGCTTTTACTCCCACACATTCGAGAACAGATCCTCACTTGTAGCGAATCCACCAGCAGGTTTCGCTTGGCCCGTTCCAGTAGCAGGCGCAGCACTACTCCAACCTCCAAAATCTTCATCTACGCTGACCTTTGGTTGTGTACTGCTTCCTGTGTTAAATCCACCTCCACCTCCTGGGACAATACTTTGATTCGCCAATGATGTGCCGCTAGATCCCCAGCCAAAATTCGCAGTGCTGGCTTGAGATTGTGCTGGCTTAGCTATAGTAGGACTCTTAGTTGCGGAATTCCATGCATCATTCGAACCCCAGGCATCGGTGTTTCCCCAGCCGCTCATTGCAGCCATAGGGGCCTGAGCTTGAGGCTTTGGTGGTGCAGGTTGTGAAAGGTTGAAAACGGATGATTGTGTTACTGTAGGTGAAGCAATTGTTGGTTTTGGAGGGGCAGGTTGCGCTGCTGGTGTAGAGAAATCGAAAAGGTCATTGAGCCCAGAACTTGCAGTTGTACTAGGTCCTGGTGATATACCAGGAGCCGAATCGAAAGCACCAAATCCGCTCGAAGAGCTAAAACCTCTTGATGGCTGTGGTGGTTGCTGCGCAGGTTTGGTAGCCGGTTTTGTATCAAAGAAACTACCTCCACTCAAAGGCCCCTGGGGAGAGATTTGGGACGGTGTTCGGTTGTGACTCGAAATATTTCCTAGTCCCGCAAATGCAGACGTCTTTTGTTGAGATTGTAATCCAGGTGAGGCCGAGTTTGAGAAGCTCAGACTGCTGAAAGCATCATTCATTCCTCCAAATGTGTTCTTTTGTGCAGGGGGGGATTGTTGCATCGGAGATTGCATGCCACCGAATGACCCAGAGGATGCATGGGAAGGCTGTTGTTGAGGCTGTGATCTAGGAGCGGTGGCATATAGCGAGAGGATAGATTGCTTCAAGTCTGGTCTTGATTGGGTGCCCGGTGTTGCCTGCGCACTTAATGGCCGAGCTGGTGGTGGAGACTCAGTGCCAAAGAAATCCAACCCTAATAACGAATCTGCTGGCTTTGTCTGCTTTGGCGGCGCAGGTTCAGCCTTCGGTGGTGGCCCAGGTCTGGCAGCTGCTGGTCCCGTAGTGCTGGCTCTTGGAGGTGGCCCATCGTCCTGCGCAAAGAGGTCTGGTTGAGGGGCTCTTCTGACTTGTGATGGCCCTGAGGCAGCCTTTGTTGAGTTTGATCGTACAATGGCCTGCTTCTCCTTCACTAAGCTCAGAGGTACATCGTCGTCTCCTTCTGCGTCTAGAGTCGATGGATCCGGTATCCCTCCATCCATAACCCATCTCTTGGACTCGTACTTTGTCCTGATGAAGTTCTCAATTTTGGCCTCAGAGGGTACGTGTCCTGGTGCCAGCTTCGCCTCCCAATACTTGTTCGCTCTCGAATTCCCCCATTGTAGTACACTTTGTAATTGTTCATCCGTCCAGGCATCGAGATCCACGGATTTGACCCTGCTAATGTGCGTGCCCATGCCCCGATGTATTCCAGAGCATCTTATGCAGATAAATATGCCGAGATTCCAACTAGCCCATCTTGGATCTGTCAAAGGAACACGGTTAGAAGTTTGCGCGGGGAAAACGGAAATGTTGAAGCATACGTTTATTTCTTTTGCAATCGGCACATGTCTTGTTTCCGTCCAGTTTCAATAAATTCTTGATAGTCTGTGTGTTCTGAGCTGCGCGCTCCGCGGCTGGGTTGGGAGCCCTGCGCGACATGGCGATCCTCGGTATGCGGAACCGGTAAGCAGAGAAACAAGGAGGAGGATTGATGCGTCGTCGGGATTTGAGTTTCGTTCAGTGGCTGCCTGTGCTGTGTTGGAGAGGCGTCGAGATTCCACATCGCCAAAGTGCTGGTAGTCGAGAGTCGAGGTTTCAGGAATCAGGAGTGGCCCTATTGATAGTGTGGTGGGGGGCTAAAATGGGGGGAATCTGGCGCATGTGGAATAGTGCGACAGGGGACGTCATGACTGTGGCGGCCGCGGGGAGCTCAAGTCTCAGGACCAGAATCCGATTTCAAATACTTCACATTCAAACCTCAAGGGCATTGTGCCACCAGAAAGTATTCCAAACCTCTCTTCGTTCTCAGCTTTCCACCTCTTCTCAATTTCTTATTAAAGTCTTCATGCGCATCCCAGCTTTCCCAAGTATCATCCGCACTTTCTACACTCTCAGCAATTACACAGCCCGCGCTTCAGCACAAGCACCTTTCAAAACTCTACACCCTTTCAATCGAGGGACTGTTCTCAAGTCTATGCCTACTATCCCATTTCTCGGAAGTTTCTTCAGTTCCAATAGCCCCTCCAAGATGTCTTATCCCCTTCAAAAGAGCGACGACGAGTGGCAAGCGGTGCTGAACAAAGGTACATCTTCTACTTACCCGATGCGATATTCTAAGCTGACAGCCACTATAGAGCAATTCCGCGTCCTCAGAGAAAAGGGTACAGAAGCTCCATTCACCGGAAAATACGATAAGCACCTTCCCGACACCGGAGTTTACACCTGCGCGGGCTGCGATGCGCTCTCTACAAAGCCAACCACAAGTTCAAGTCCGGCTGCGGCTGGCCTGCTTATTTTGACAGCATCCCAGGTGCTGTGACTCGTCACACCGATAGCACTCTGGGAATGTCTAGAACCGAGATTGTGTGCTCGAACTGTGGAGGACATTTGGGGCATGTGTTTAAGGGAGAAGGATATTCTACACCAACCGACGAGAGGCATTGCGTCAATAGTGTCAGTTTGAATTTCTCTGCGGACGACAAGGTTGTAGATAGTAAGGCTTAATATGGGACGTTTGGATGGAGGAAAATGGATGCGGTTCATTTTGGCAGTCAGATGAATTGGGGGGTTGGTACTTGATAGCGTAATGTAGAATGAGAATTAATGACAATCAATCTCTTTTCACTAGATGCCAGTGCGTCGAATATTTACAACAAATGTTTGTAATCCTTGTTTTGGAGCCTAGCTTCTTATCACCGACAATTCACATCAAAGTTCATGACTGGAGACAAAATAACCGGTCCACTTATATATTGAATACGAATATTTCCACCTATCCAATTGCCAAGAAATCCTTAATATCTATGTCTGGGGCTCGTTCGTTCTTTTTAAGTGGCGTGGTCTCACGTTTTGTTTACGACCGTTTTTCTAAAGCTTTTCCGGTGTAACTTCAATACTAGGGAGAAATTAGTGTTCGTGCAATGATATTATTCCGTAATTACAATCAATAATTATGCCGAGTGCTATTTCTTTTCTCTTTTTTTTTTGCTTCTGTGTCCAGTGGCTACTACTGTTGGTGGTTCGCTTCCTGCAGTCACATCAAACACTTCAAAATAACTAAATAATTGTCAATTTCAAATATCACTAAGTAGTTGGAATCTGTTAGAATAATGTTTATTTAAAACCACATTTTCTGTAATAATATCTCATAGTAAGACAATGTTTATTCGTTGAAGTGTGACTAGCAACTTCGTAGCATAGGCCGGGGGGACGGTGGGGGAGATAGAAGCGGATTGCTGCGAGGTGGATCTAAGAAAAGCTTCTCCCAGGTATCCAGGTGCTTGAAGAAGTGTTCGGAGCGAGCATAGCAAACCTGAACGTTGTTTGACTTTTTATTTTTATTCCTAAAGTGAAAAGGGGCCTAAGCGAGCCTTGCTCCGCATGTTTCCCCTCGACCGTGAAGCGTTCAGCATCGCAAATACTGCACGAAACACTTGAAAAGTATTTAACAGCCACGAAGTGAAAGTAAGAATACTTCGAGAGTTAAAATAAGATGAAAGGCCAGATTGGTTTGAACTCTTTTCTTTCTAGCAATGTCTCACAGTAGAAAATATATTTAAAGTGGTTTGTGGGATTTCGCGAGACGGTCGAAGGAATACGAATCAGAATTCATTTTGCTCAAGTCGAATTGAAGAATTATTTATGCACGATACTTATAGTTCTCGGTGTGGTATGCTCTGTATTGAAAATTGTATTTTGCAAACGCCCATAATAATACAGGACACTCAAAGTCAGAATCCCCAACTGCTTGACAGACATAAAATCATCCTCGCTCTTCTCTTCGCCTTAATTTATTCCAAGCCTCCATGTTTATCGTCTCTTCAGTCATACTTGTACCTCCAAATCTCTCGAAAACTTTATCGATGCCGTCATGGTTGTTCCCTTGAGCCTCTTTGCATTGACGGCAATGCCCACAGTCAGACTTCTGGTAGTAGAAACTGCTGGGCCAGTTGCGATACCGGATGTGATACTCGTGGAAACGCTCGCAATTCTCAAAGCCCCAGTCTTCAACTCCCCCGTTGAAAAACAAGAGTGGGTCATAAGGCACTCCCAAAAAGTTTACTTTGTCGAAGTGTTTCGGGAAATTCTTTTCATTGGTGGCGGTTTCCTGCTCCGGGCCTTGCTGGAATCTTCCATCCTGTTGAAGCATTCCTTTCTCTCTAGGCTTTACTTTCCCTCCGGGCTATGCTTTCTTTTTGGACTTTGGGGCTTTGTCTGGTTTAGGAGAGTTCGTTTCTAAAAGCCCTGGTGGTTTTGGTTGCTGCTCCTGCCTCGCTTGCTAGTGTGCATTTGAGAAGGCACTGGATCTTGCCCGTCCTTTGGGAAACCCGCCCATTTCCTGCCACTGTCCTTGTGTCCACGAATAGTCCGAAGAATAGTGCTTGTGTGTATCCTTTGTAGCATTGTTGTTCCATCTCGCTTGAAAGTCGGAACTGTCGAATCTCTGAGAGAATTCTATGAAGTCGAACTGTATGTCGTACTGGTGACGTTTTCTAGGGTCAGAAAGCACTTCATGTGCTGTGTTTATCTGTGAATATTATTAGTAAAAGTTTAAAACAGCACCTCTGGCATCAACCGTCTCAAAAATTCACGGGCATAGAAGACGGGAAGACGGGAAGAGAGAAAATTAGATCGGTTCTTCACTTACTGTCTTAATAATCTCCGTTACATTGGGGTCCTTATTCTTGTCGGGGTGCCAGATCAAGGCTTGCTGCCGGTATGCGCTCTTGATAGTAGCTGCGTCCGGGTTATCACGTCTCGAGAGTCCGAGCACCTTGTAGTGATCTTGAAATTGAGGCATATTATCTTCGAATTGCCGTTGTTGGTTTAGTTTTGGAAGGGAAGAGCGTGCTTGGAAAGCTTCTTGAACTTCTGAGTGTTGTCTTTGGAGTGGAAGCACGAAGTGAAAGCTGCTAAAGAAAAATATGTGGGGGAGAAGGTCCGAATGTTTAATACCTGAGTGATGAGAATTCGTGAAACTGTGTCTGCTTGTGAAAGTGGTCAAAATTGCATCATAAATGCGGAAGGTTCTCATCTGTTTGAGGCCGGGTTACCAGACTCTGGTTTAGGATACCACGCTTGTTTAGCTTACAAGCTAATAATATCCTCAACCTCAGAATCATATATGCGGGCGCCAATCTGAGCATGCTAAATGAGAACCCACTATCTCAAGAATTACTGGTATGACACAGACAGTATCACTTTGTCGAATTTCCTTTAAAATAAAACAGTTGTTGGAATTTTGCACCGATGGAAAATATGCAATGGGCTTCACTCTGGTTTTTGGTGCCAAGCTAGTTTGAGTTACAAGGGAGAACGATGGATAGAAGTCTATCACATGTCCGGAACGTTTGAGAAGGAAAGCAAAGCCCTTACGAAACTAATTTAGGTTAGGAAGGGTAATTTTTTCTGAAATACTGAGCGCTAAAGTAACGTATCCGTAATTTCTAACTTGCGGGCTTGGCTCCAGATATGCCTTGAGCGGGTCCTTAGAATAAAAATGTGATGAGTTTGGCATTTTTAATTATTTTCTACTTGGTGGGGTTTTTTCTCAGTGCCGGGAGCCCACTGTTAATACCACAGTAGCAAAATCTCTCGACTTTCTAAGTAGAAAGTGCATTTAAATTATCAAGTTGAAGAAGGCTATTTGTTGTGACATGTGTGAGTTATTATTGTGCTGTGGGTATTTGTGAGCTGCTTGGGGGTTTATTAATCCCTCCTGACACCAAAAAAATACCGACAGAGTAGCAGATTGTGTAGCCCTACAGTAGCAATTGACTTTCTTGCTTTAAGCTGCTCTTTTCGAATATTCTCGATGATAGGTCTTGCCTTGGAAGGAATGGAGCAGATGGTCGTTTCTCAGGTGGTGGCTCTAATTTTTCAATTATTGCGTTCGCTGTGAGCTGTCAAATGCCCCCTTCCAAGTATTCTTCAAGTGTAGCTCGAGTGGGGCATAAGCAAGCACATTGAAGCGCTACTCCCGCGAAAAAATTTTTGTTGCAAGTCGGAATAGGCTTGCCGGGTGCTCCTTCCCTGTAATTTGGTGCAGGCGTTTGATTCCCCTTTTACTCAGTAGGAGATATTGCTCATCGGAGGGAGATGGTGGGTGCTCCTCCCTCGCAACTTTGCTTCCCGCTGGGGAAGGATCGAAATCTTGGCACACCATGTGCTGCTCACGATCCCCTCCACATCCCTTTGATCGCTAGCAGAGAGTGACCAGCTCTTTGTGGCTTAGGTAGACGGCTCCTGTAAATAGCTTCTCCTAAAATGGCCATTAGCCAGGAATGAAACCATGGTTGTGGTGGTGCAAATGCTTTCCCTCCGGTTTCTCACTGGTTCTGTTGCATATCGTGCGGCAAATAAAATCGGCATTTTCGAATGATACTGAGGTCCAACTAATGGTATGGCGTCAATTAGTTATGGAGAGATACTGAAATTTAGCGAGCTTACCCCTTTTCGCCCTCAACCGACGCAAATATTCCTACATTATTACGACATAACACCATCACGATGCTTGACTCACACTCTCGGCTCACAATGGCATTGCAAGAATTACTCAAGGTAGGGAGGTCACTATTTTAGTAAGTTTTGGCAGAAGATTAAAAGAAGAGTTGATTTCCTCTCTTGTTTCTCTTTTTATTCAGCCCTCCAGTCACCTTCTACTGTTTAGATTCAGAGTCAACTACTTACTCAAATCGCGATACGCCTCAACCTACTTCACACTCTTCTCGTAGTCGAACTTCTACCCAAATCAGAATACTTCTCAATCTGCCCCACAGCCTTCAGGTCAAGAACCTATTGAGCCAACGGACTCGCCACCAACAGATTCAAATCACAATCCCAGTCGACTTCAGAAAGTATTCAAGATGAGCAGTCTACCGAAAGCAGCTCGCTACGTGGTCGAGCGATGCCGAATATCTGAACAATTCGCCGTCGTTACAGAGCTATGTTCTGCGCATGATGCTACTCTCAAAGCCTACGTCGCCCTGCCCTACACGCCACTTGAGAAGCAGGAGACGCAAACCGCTAAGTGCTCGAAGAGAATCCTTCAAAAGGTCAACAAGATTCTCTACCAGGATGCCTCCAGCATTCGAGAGCTCCTGAAGAGCGCGCCACCACTTCCAGAGTTTATCGAGTTCCAACGGGAGGTCCCTTCGAATCACGCCTTGATTATCAACAATTACGGGGGAAAATTGATTTTTGACAAAGATCTCAATCGAAAGAACTTCTACGGGCCAACCTCATCAGAAAAGGAGGCAAACGAGCGCAACATCACGATCCAGGACCAGCTACTGGATCGCAAGGCTATTGTTAAGGCCCCAATGTTTTCCAGGATTGTGGTCAAAAAAGGTGGCAAAATGTCACTTCACCGGAATACTTTTCCCAGGGCCATATTCTATGGAGGCATTCCCTCAATTCGAGAAATCAAGGACAATGACTTAACAATCGAATTCAAGGGTCCGGGGAGAGGTCAAAGCCTCATTTGGACGAAGAGAACCTTCGAAACCATGAATGAAGAAACAAAGGACGTGCAACCTCCAAAACGGCAGTGCTGCAAAGATCTTCGAGAGCTTTACGACACCAAATATGAAGCTCGTAAGGTTCCGGTGCTCTTCAACCTTGATGACTATTATGTCGACGTGAGCGAAATCAGAACATCCAAGTCACAAGCCGTCCCCAAAGACGTCTACAAGGGAACGAGATCAAGGACAGGAATTCCACGCAAACCTACGGCTAAGATGGCGCAAATAACGAAGAAGAAGAGCATACCGAGAATCCCGAAAATCTCCCCTCTTTCCAAAAAGGAGATAGATTTAGACTTCGCCCTCATGGCTCAGAGAAAAACCCAGCTGGATCCGACAATCGAAGTCAGAGCTACTCTTATGAATCAAACGGCTAGATTCGAAAATGGTAAAAGAAAGTTCGCTCTTTTCACTGACCAGCCCGATGCCAAATACCTGGCTAGGAAAAAGAACAAACTTTCTCTTACTCATGAGGAGGAAGATCTCGACGACGGACCAGATACGAAAGCTAAAATGACTGTTTGGCATGCCGTTCACCACGAGAAATGTCGGGTTCAAAGAGGCCATACCGATGGCATGATGGAAGGGGAGATCAAGAAGAACCCCAACTACCTAACTCAAAGAGATTCCTTTAGCAAAAGCCTCAGTGGTTCAAGTTATCAGTCCATTATTGAGGAACTCCAGAAGGGCTCTCCTGATTTCGACAGGATAAACCAGATCCAACGGAGTTGGAAGGAGTCTTACCTTAGACCCGAAGTCCCCAGCGCTGGTCAGAGTCTCCCGTCAAGACAGAGCCGCAAGAGCTATGTCACAGCCATCACGAACGAAATGGCACGCCCGGAACTGAATCTGGAGACAGTGCAAAGAATCAGACAGAAATTCGCACCGGTCATCGACCCAACCAACCCCGCCAAATACACACGGGATGAAGTCGCAGACGGGCAAAAGTATTTCACAGCGGGCTTCAACGCGGTCAAACAGGCACAAAAATACCTCAAACACAAAAGGGAGGTCATCGCAGCCATTCGAGAGTATAAGGCTGCGAAGGAGGCTTTTTCAAATATGGGTTTTCCCCTATTGGGTGTGGATGAATTCTTTGACAAGAAGCATGTTCTCAGTGCGGTACCGCTCTGTCTGCGTGTTGTTCGTGGTAGTAGTGAGGTCGAGGAGGAAATCTAAGTGCGGGGATCAGTTTTGGCGACGGACTATGGATTTCTGGCAAGGACATCATGATTTTTTGTCCGGATGTAAGGAGTTATGAGAAGATTTGGGTTTGTTTTGGCTATGCATAAGATATACACTGCTGTTTGAAAGTCAATTAAAAAAGTTCAAAACTCACATATACCCGATGATACTCTTGAACAGCTGCAAGAGTGAAGCGAGCGAAGAAAGGGGCGTCACGTGATATCGAGAAACCTCTAGCTTTGAGAACCGCTTGAAATTGTAGACTTGGCTCCGAGGAAGGAATGTAATGAATTCTCAAGTATAGAATCTGGGGTTGAAAGGAAATATTGGCTACGGCGGGGTTACCTGGAGAAGAATGACCTACAGAACTTGATTTTGGTTTCATAAAGGAAATGTAGAAAAATATAATATTCGTTGGCACGCCCGACACAAACGTTGAATTCCTGCTAGCAACCAAGAAGGCTATATAGACTCAGTCGCCTTAATTTAAGCTGGGATGGTTTGCATCAGAGGGCTTGAAGGATTCGCAACGATGAAGCACTTTTCAACACTCACACGACAATGCCTTTGGCACAAAAGACATGGCAAGCTTTTCTAGATATTTTTTGGATTTTGATGATATGAGACAAAGTGACAAACCTTCTTGATATCAACCCCACAAACATAACCGTATTGTACAGTGTGTATGTCAAAATCTGTAAGCGATGAATAGCTAAAGCAATATGGGTAATAAGCAAGGGGGAGCTAAGCAATGAAGCCGATGTTTTGTAGTAGCCATACCCTAATAGGTATCCTTTCCATCTGATCTGTGGTATTTCACTCACATTCCAAGTCCGATCCTCCTCCACGCCTTCTCTGTATCTTCGCAAAGCTGCAGAAAGTCTGCACTGTCAAGATTCTCGCAGATGAAGTCGTTGATCAACACCCCACGCTCCTCTTCATCAGCCTCAGCGTATCCAGGAGTATCATATAATTCCTTAGGAGCAGGTCGAGCCTTGTATTTTGACACAAAGTAGTCAAGGGTGTTCAGATAGTCCTCCTGTGGCGAATCAGGTATTGGCACATTGTCAACAAGGTCTAGTACGTTGCTTGCTGACGTGGAACGTCGCAATACGATATGATCTCGATCTGAGAGCATGTCGGTTTGAGTACATTGATCAACCATCTTTGAGCGCTTGCTAGCAGAAGATGGGCGTGCCGGGGCGGTAGAGCGCTTCCTCGCGGTAGTTGCCTTTGTTTGAAGCTTAGAGGTTGCTGATGATGGACGTGATGTAGCCGCGCTCTTCGCAGCTAGAGGGGAAGGTTCATCGTTCTGGGGAGGTGGCTGTTCGAGGATAGTTGCTTGATTGATTGCGATTACACTTGTTGAAGTTTTTGCTTGAGAAGAAGCCTCCTTTGTGGGGGCCTTTTCTTGGGCATTCTTCACAGTCGATGGTTTGCGCTGGGCGACACGTTTCTTCGCAGGTTTGTGAGTTGGTGTTGGTTCCTTTTCCATTGACTTTTCTCTGGCTGGAGTGACAGACCCGTCAACCTTGTTCACTGGAGTTGGTTTAGGCAGTGGAGGAAGGTCTGTGACAGAAATGGATCTAGCTTTCTCTCGAGGTTTTGGAAAGGGCAGCTCTCGTCTTGGTGGTATCAATAGGTCTTGAAGATGGACGGGGTCACCCGGAGTCGACCAAGGCCGAGTAGGATTGCTGGTGGAGTTATCGTTCTGACTGAACGGATCATCCGATGTTGACACAGACGATAGAAAGCCTTCAGGATTCGTGGAATTGTACCTAGTAGAAAAGAAAGGAGGCGCGGGTAAAGTACGGGAACTTGTTTCTACGCCTTCGGATATTCTTGCTAGTTGAGATTTCATATTTGAGTCAAGGATGGAAGAATACTTCAAGTGAGAATTTGGGTCATCAAGGTTTGAGGAGTGCAAGATTGGATGTGATAGTCGTTGAGTCTAGAACAGTTGAAAGTTAGTGCTTGCGCATGAAAGCCGGAGGAATTATGTCAGTTACCTCTTTCTCAATCAGTGATAGAAACAGAGAGGGGTTCCCTGCCACGGCTGTAGATGAAGCAGACAACGGCGGAGTGACCGAAGAGGTTTGAAATGGCAACGAACTGAATGGTCTTTGAACTTCCATATTGGAATTTTCAGGTCGGGGAGGGACCTTGAACTCAGACTCTGGCGGAGAGTATGATGGGGTGTCCAAAGACCGACTGAAGGAAGGAGTAAAAAGTTGAGTTGTTGATGCCGGCCTAGGCAACAATGGAAGAGTGCTTGTACTGAGAGTAGATGTTGATGCGACCGACGGAGCCGGGGAAGGTGTTGGGCGTGGTTTGGACTGAGTACCGGGTAGGCTATCCGAGATAGGCAGGCCCAGGTCCTTCAAAATCTCTAGAGCTCTGTTGAAGTCTAACTCGCTCCGAAACTTCAATTGAATTCTCCGAACCTGTAGGTTGAAGGGTAGTCAGACACGCACTCTTTAAACGGCTATGGTATGGAGGCCGGGGATGGTGCACGCACGGTATTTGTATTCTTCGGATACCTCATGGCCAAGAACGGGCATTTCACCACAACTTGAACAGGATGCTCAACACCACTCAACGGGTCATACTCCTTCTCAGATTTGACTAGGGCCCCAAGATCCTGGGATTCCTGCAACCTAAGTCAGCCGGCCGCCCGAGGCGGTGTTGCATGTGGGAGGCTCCAGTACAAGTAGTTCTGCACCGGCAGTGATTTTTAGGAACAGTCGCTCAGTGAAGTTTCCTTGATCGTCAACGACCCTCACACTCCTGAACACTAGATCAAGGTCATTCCTCTCGCCCACATGGGTCCATGTGAAGGTGCGAGTTCCATAGGGACATGTGTTATGGGAAAACTTGGCGATGGAGATGGAAGCCCAAACCGGATCTTGTCCTTGCGAAAACACCTCAGACATGGCGACGATGGGGTAAGAATGATGGAGGGGAGAAGGAATCAAGAATCAAGGGAAATAAGTGCAGGGTCAGTGAAATGCGGCCAAGTTGAAGTGTTAGTGGGGGGATCAAGAAGGTGTATAGCAATACTGTCAGCTTCAAAATGAGCGGCTGCTCAGTCTTGGTGCTTAATCGCCGTCAATGACTTGGTGCAAAAACGGGGATAAATTGAGGTTGGGGAGAGGAGGAAGAAGAGGAGAGGAAGAGGAAGGGGAAGAGGAAGAGGAAAATATAACTGCGGGCAGCAGAGGACAGAGGTAGTTGCTGCAGGTACGTACCCCGCACGGGACCATCGGTCCATCACGATCCAGCCGAGATCCAGCCCCCTTCGTGGTACGGCAGACTTTTGGGACATTTGCTTAGAAAATAGGCTTAAAGGGTCTGGGTAGGTACTCCACCGCTGCTCGATAAATTTCCGCGTTAAGATAGAAATAGACAGCCGTACCCGGATCAAGGTTTCACCGGCGCTTGCCCTATTTGGCTCGCTCCTTCCTGCACGGACGAAATCCGATCTCGTCGCGCGCGACTGCCTTTGGATTGATGCGCGTCGACTTACGACAAAAGCTTCCTTCACTTCATATTCCCCCCCTCAATCACCGCCGCGTAACGCGTAATCGCATGGCAGTGTCGACCACATAACTGAATCGATGGTGCAGCCAAACCAGGAGGCGTCGGCCACGGGGCTCGCCTACACTTCGGAATATAATGAATTCATTGAGAAGCTGGCGGCATACCATGAAAAGAGAGGCACCGAGTTCGTGCGCGAGCCCAAAGTCGGCAGCAAGCACATCGACCTACTGAGGTTGTTTAATATGGTGGTAGAGCGGGGTGGCTACGATAAGGTCAGCGAAGAGAAATTGGCCTGGCGCAAAGTTGGCCAGGAATTCGATTTAGGAACACTCAACCTACCCGCGCTTGCCTTCACTCTCAAAACCGTCTACTACAGAAACCTGGCCGCCTACGAAATCTCGACCATCCACAAAAAAGAGCCCCCGCCCAAACACATCTTGGAGGACCGCACCGCAAAGGGCGGAAAGTTGCTCACGCGAACGGTTGAGAATTACAACTTTTCGAAAGGCGGCGGCATGGGACATGATGGCTCGGATGGTTCTGGCGACGATGGCACGCCTGTGAGGGATAGAAACGGGAGCGAGGAAACGCCTGGTTCTGGGGGAAGGGTGACGAGAGGTCTCCGGCAGGCTCCCCCTCAGCGCATCCTCTTCCAACCCGATACTCAGTCGTCACGGCAGACGCGACATGTATCTGCGACTTCGCATGCATCATCTCCCTCCCACTCGAGTCACCACCAGCAACATCAGCCACGCGGTGCGTCAACATCATACAACCCATCATCAATGGATAGCCACTCCCTCGCCGTGGCCAACTACGAGCCTCGGCCCCAAATGCCTCTCACCTTACGCTCCGTTGTTACGCCTGGCAACAACCCCATCGAATTTGCTCGACGCCAGAAGGCCAAGAAAGACAGTCTTGCTTTGGCAAGTGGAAAGCCGCTCCCTCCTGTAAATAAGGGTATTATGCTTCCAGGATGTAAGTCACCCCTTTGCCAGTGTTAGAGTAGGTCTAACCGTCAACTAGCTGGTTTTGATGGTCCAAATATTTATGTTCGTTGTCTTTGCGCTTTGAAATCTGGGACGAAGTCCGAGCAAGACTACGCGCTTCATCATCTTGTTAAGATTTCTATGGAACGGGGCGATAAATATCGATTTGAGTCTTTCTCGGGATTGGCCGAAGCTTTGATCGAGAAGCTCTTGGAAGTCAGCTCCTTATTCTATGAGGTTGACTGGCAGATCTCTTATGCCGACGACGGCGCAATGACAAGCATCAACATCCTTAACGGCCTAGATGGTACACCAGACATATTACAGAGAATAGCACAACTTCCAAAACTGGACGTTGATGATAACATCCAGACGGCCGAACTCAGCGACACTCTTCTCATGGCCAACGAAGCCGCACTTACTATGAGAAACATGGTTATGCTCGAGGAAAATGCCCACTACGTGTCTGAAATGGCGCCATTGAGAGATTTCCTCAGCATTGCTCTTAACCTCCCAAAACTCGATTGTGTTGTGGAGTTGAAGCATTATGCGCTTGATATTGCTGAACAGCTGACAAAGTATATGCACTTTGACGAGACTGACCCTCTCTACATTTCACTCCTTGAACAACTTCAGGGTGAAGATAGAGGTGCAATTCTGACCGCCTTGCGAGCTATCAGCAGAATATCCATGAATCTCGAGGAAAATAATCTCTTGAGGGGCGTTCCTGTTGCTGTTATTCAAAATATCATGGACTGGACTCTCCTTAACGATGAGGAAATGGTTCACGCTTGTCTTGATTTCTTGTATCAATATACCGCTGTCGTTGACAACGTTGATTTCCTCATTACAGAAGTACAAGTAGAGCCACTCATCAACCAGCTTACCCGTCTCTTAGCCTATGGCGCAAAGTACGTTGAAAGGGACGTGGCCCGGGGACCAGATAGACGCATGAGGGCCCCTGTGGAAATCGCTTCTATTCCAAAAGATTTGCTTGCACAGCTTTACAAATTGGATGAGCCAGAACGGAGCTCACAATGGCTTCGTTGTTTATTCGAAGAAGATCGAGAGGAATCGATTACCCAAATCGCCCTTTGGCAGGCCTACCAAGCCCGCTTCACGTCTTTCTCGATCGAGACTGGCCGCCCACTTCTTCCGGCCGCAGAATTCATCAAGAATGTCAGCAACACTTTCCTCGAAAAGGCAGCGGCGCAGGTTCAGGCTGGACCCGTACAAAAATTCATCATCAAGGGAATCAGAATGCGAAGTGTTCCCGTGGACTTCAAAGGCGAGGAATATAGGAAATGTCTGTGGAGACTGTCTCCTGAACTCAACACGCACACGGGGTTCAACACGTACCTTGGGTCCAACACTCCTCATGGATCTTCCAAAGAATGTGGAGAGTTTTACATGAGTGAGGAAGAAATGTATCGCCATATCCTCCGAGATCATGTCCACGCTCATGAGTTGGAAAACGGCAAGTTTGATAATAAAACAGTTGGACAATACGTGTGTCTTTGGGATCATTGTCCTCGATTTAAGCCAGAGCCTGCGACAAAGCTATCACAACTGGCAACTCACATTAAGGTTCATCTCTCTCCACGGCCATCCGCTACCAAAGAATCAGGGGACCATTGCGGCCCTCCACCACTCAAGAAGTTAAAGCCGTCATATCTTACACCTGGACCGAAACAAACTTTCCAACATCAGGTCACGGCAATAGATGAGAGACACGATGCTGCAGGTATCCCGCTTAGCGCCGTCCTAGTTTTGAGGAATCTTGCTCGGAACCTGTCGAAGACAGAGTCAGAGGACATAGCACTAAAGTTGCCAGGTGGCGTATCTTGGGTTGACCGATTATTCAAGCCTGTTGAGCCTAGGTTGTATGAAGTTATGGCTCACAATCGGAGTTTAGTAAGTTCTTCCGCCTATTTTACTGACCTGAGACTGACTTTTCTAGACATCGTACATGACGGACTTAATTAGCGCAATTAATGATTCTTAACGCTGGCTTGGATTCTTTTGGAGCCAGATAAGGATTCTTAAGCTGGCGCTGGGGCGTCTGGCATAAAATGGTATTTCCGTGGCGCAAACTGGCGTATCTAAGGCCTAATGTGTACGATAGATGCCTACCATAGAGGAAGAATACAAGTGCCATATTTGTCATAAATTAGGCTCAGCGCCTTTTCACTCTGAAGGCTTTCGTTAAAGGCTTATCATGAGAAAGGCCTCTAATGGAGTAGTATCAAAAAATAAGAGTTGAACTCGGTACGGGATATCCTTTCAAGCTGAAAGGGCTTCTTCTCTTCCTTTCAATGGACGGGAGGTGAATACTAAGCAACATTTTTACGCAAGGCCGCAAGGTTCAAGGCTCTGGATATGTAAGGCTGAATTTGAGGATGAAATTGTGATCTTGTTACATATAGATGGGGTAGTATGCTTTTCAACCCTTCCGAGTGGAAGTTGTCCTCTGAAATATATTCTTCTAATCATATCCTAATTTCTTCATCTCTATTCCCACCATCTTTGTCGCTCTCATCGCTTCATCGCTCCACGATGTCATCTGGAGGAAGCCGTGTGTCAAAGTATCGAAATGGTGCCAAGACACTTGATTCCCGGCTTGCTTTAATTTAGTCCCATCGTCCCTCAACCTCAAACTCACAGCCGTTGTCATGTTTCCTCCTGCGCTGTCACCTCCTCTCATCACCCTATCGCTACTTACGCCCCTCTCTTTACCACCCTCACCTTGCAACCACGCCGCGACAGCAATATACTCATCCAACTGCGTAGGAAACCTCCACTCAGGAGCCAATCTATACTCCACAGCACAAACCTGCACTCCCGCTTCCTTAGCCACAATCCTCAATCCGTTCTCAAACTCATCCACAGTTCCAACCGTATTCCCACCCCCATGGGAATAAATCAACGCAACTGCATCTCCTTCCTTTCGTCTCGACTCGCCGGAAGAGGGGTATAAGATACGAATAGGGATCGTGCCGTGGGGGCCTGGGATGGCGGTGTGTTCTACGTGGTGGATTGAGCTTGTTTCGAGGTTGGGAGGTGCTGGAAGGCGAATATTTGCGTGTGGTGGGAGCGTTCGGCGTGGAAGTCTTCAGCACCGCGAGATGAAGGGAAGGGTTGTTTGAGAGGAAGGTTTTGAGGTGTTGATCGAGGGTGGTGCGAGTGCCCACTATTGGGAGGGAAGAGGTAGAAGACATTTTGAAAGTTTGAATTCTAAGAGATGAGATGAGATGAAATATGAAGAACAGCTGAATGAGAATTGATAAATCAAGCTTGAGGAATTATATATACTTAAACAAGTACACAGTACTAAGTAGAACAGACTTCTGTATGACCTCACTTAGGATAGCATCGTTGATGAGTTGATGACGTTACAAGAATTCGGAATCTTCGGGCGGAGGACTTTCGAATAAATGAACCGCCGATGGGCTGATCATCTAGTATTTACATTATTCATGATATTTTCTAAATGTCAGTAATCTTTGAGAAAGGATGAAGTTCAATTAAACTTTGGCGTAGCATCGGACCTCCCTGCGGATTCGCGTGGTGGCGAGATACTTCCACGGACAGATTAGTTCTAGTTCAGACTTAGAAAGTTTGACGGAATGAAAAGAATATCCGTGCCGCTGTGAATGACCAAACCTGTCTGTGAAAATTCGAAAAGATGCGGTGAGTTTGGCTGAAAGACGTGAGGATGGTCTCAGGTCGAGGTTTCGCCGGCCATCAGGTAGTCTGAACGAGGTCTGCCGATTTCTGCGGGCCGAGTTCGGCTCAATGATGCCGATATCACCCCCTTTTTATAGTGTATTCTGATTCATCTCTGCTTATGTTTTTACCTCCATAGGTACACCGTCCGCGTGTCCCGAGAGCTGGATCACACAAATTTGAGGTAGTCGCCATAGGATAGCGACTCACAAATATCGTAGTGAGTGATCAGTTTGTACTCGGATAAGGGTCTTTTCGTAAGCTTCTACTTGCCACTCAAAGCTGAATGAACTTGCTCCTGCGATACACTATGAACTAGGAGCCGGCGCTCAGGGAGAATCTAGCTGAATAAAGCACAAATTTTTTCTTCGTTGGAATTTGAATAGAAAAGCCAGTCTGGTTTCAATGCATTCTTTTGAATTGATGATCGTGTCAAGACATAGTCGGGCATTTTTGGCGCACGATATCATATCGATCGGTGAACGGATAGGTTAATATCATTATTGACATACATGAATAGAAGGCCTAAGTATCTCAATTCGGGCGGCCTCTTCACCAATGCCTCAACTCTCCCCTACACCAAGTGCCGACGAGGCGCATCCGATCCTGCAGCTCAATTTCAAAAGGCTAAATGCACCACCGCACTCCTCCATATCTACTCAATACAAAAGACATTCCATAGCATCATTTGTTCTCTCCTATCTAAACACTTCCTTTGAATCCCGTTCAACTCTCACAGATGGCTCATCCCTCAGTCCCCGCGCACTGGGGCGTCAATTTCACGCCTACAATACATCACTCCGTTGTCCCTTCTACAGACCCCAGTTCCGTCATCCTCAAGTCTCCCTTTGCCGTCCTTATCACGGGGTCAGGAAAAGGGATTGGTGAATACATTGCGTATGCATATGCGAAAGCAGGCGCTTCGACAATAATTATCAGCTCGCGGACCTTGTCCGACTTGCAGGTCGTTTCTGAGAATATCAAAAAGATATCCCCTTCCACGACTGTGCTTGCCATCCAATGCGACGTGGCTTCTGAGGCATCCGTTGTAGACCTTGTCAACAGAGTAGAAAAAGAAGTAGGGAGGCTTGACGTACTAGTTAACAATGCAGGAACGATGGAGAAATTGGTGAAAGGGAAAGATGGCACTGTTGACTACCCGAAAGGCTTATTGGAGGGAACCGCAGAAGATTTCAAAAGGGTGTATGATGTGAATTTCTTTGGAACGTATTATATGAGTAGGTATCTGCTCCCATTATTGATAAGAAGTGAAGGTGGAGCTGGGGTGGTGATTAATATTGGTAGTGCGGCTTGTCAAGGTGAGTTTTCCCAAGGTAGGATTGAGGTTGGTAGCTGATAAGGGTGAAGCTACGACTACTTCACTGACCCCACTGGCCTATAATCTAACCAAGAGCGCTGTGCTGAGGTTAGCGGATCACATTCATACCGCGTATCACAAAGATGGAATTGTGGTGTACTCGATGCATCCTTGTAAGCGCCTTTTTGGAGTATGAACAACAGAACCTGCTAACAGAATTTCTTAATAGCCGGTTCAGATACAGCTCTGTTGAAGGATCACCCTCCACACTGGGATAATCGTAAGTACTCGTCTCGAAGACCCTGGTCTTACCAAAGGTATTCACAGAATTCCAGTTTTTAAAGACGATATCGATCTCTGTGGCGGGTTTTGCGTCTGGCTTACTAAAGAAAGAAGAGAGTGGCTGTCAGGGAGATATATGATGTGCCATTGGGATGTTGGAGAGTTAGAAGCAATGAAAGAGGACATTGTTGAGCATGACAAATTGAAGTTTACTATGGACGTATGATAGGTGACACTTGGCTATCTCATCGCAAATGCAGAATACGTTTTGTAAAGGAAGGGCTTTCGTTGGACCGTCTGATGTATGATGCCGGTTTTGGGTGCGAATTCGTTACTGTTGGTGAATGGCTTTGCGCTGCTAATGGTAATAACTCACTTATGGCGGTGCTATACAGAATCAATACAAAAAAACTGGCAGGCTGCAAGAAATTGAATATATGGAATGCAGTTTGTTGTGAAATTACGAAGTGGAGTGGAGTTAAATTGGCGAAGCCCGAAACAACCCCGCCTTTATTCCGAAATTTGGAGCTCAGGCAACTAATATTAGGTCCTCTAGATTTTATTTCTCACAATCGCAATGCAAGTTCTTGCTATTAGACCAAACGGTGAGATTCAATATTTTCTGAACACTCATACAAGATAATTTCTAGATTAATACATCGAGAAGCCCTTTTTATTTTTATTCCCACCTTTTATTTTTGACAATGCGAAAGCTCACGGTAATGCACTAAGCCAACGTGAACCGAAATCATATATCCGACGAACGAACCTTCAGTTACACAAAATCTATCGTCGCACATACCGGTCCCCGAGCTACAATCATGGCTCGAGCAGCCAAGATGAAAATGCGACAGCAGTTGTGCAAAATAATTGTCATGTCTAGACTGTCCCCGAGCAATGCACCGACGACGAATTCTGACGAAGGTTCAAGGACTCAACTCAATATATCAAGATGGCGCTCCGGCTTTGTGATTGAGTTCTTCGAAGATACTCGATTTCGGACCTATTTAGGGATATTTCTGGTAGCAGATGAAGACAACAATTTGGAGGGCTGGCAGGTCTGACGCAGTTGGTCTTTCTCTTGAGTTCAAAGGCTTCAACGATTCAGCCCATAAACCGTCGGATCCTGTTAGCAATTGTTACCTTAGCCTGTTGTGCTCGAGACTCTATTCTATCGATCGGTGAACAAACTGTTTTGTGCGGATTCGATATAGGTGGATATCATTGCTCGAAAGAGCTCAATGGTTGTACCAAGGTTTTGGGAGGGATCGCCTCCTATGCACCGCAACAGCAAGCTCTGGTTATCCTACGGCCATGCATCATATCCCCCAATTCTGGTGGAATCGACACGAGACGGCTGGTATTCATGACACCTCATCTCTCTTCAAGCCTCCATTTCTCGTTTCGCGACCTCTTTGTTGGATTTATTCCACCCATGCATTCTTAACCAGGCCACACTTTATTCTGCACCGAATACATTCGATTGGGTACTTTCTTGCTAGTCCAGTTCAAACTAATAATATGTCACCGTAGCAAAACTACTCAGCTTCGTTGACTATAAATTACGTATTCATTATTGGGTTGAAGGAAGAGCTTAGTAGTTAGGAAGACTATTTAATGTGTTTAGATCGCTATCCTACTGTTGGTTCTTACCTTCTTCCAAACAGCCTATAGAAATTGGCCATCGCCTTTCTCCGGCACTAAGAAAATACCCGGCCGAGCATCATTCTCTGAAGATCCATTCGTGGATCCGCCTGCTGCTGATCCATTCTCGCTTGACCTGGCACTCGGGACCAGCCTTCTTTCTTATCACGAGCATGTAAAACCTAGATAGCTCTTGGTTTTGTGCGGCTTGTCAATGCCATTTATCTTCATACTCATTCCTTAAGTGAACACTGTCTCCCTCGAGCGAATGGCTGTCAAAATACTGGCACGCCTATTCTTGGTAGGCTTACATCTGTATACCACGATTTTACGGGTATCCTACGACAGGAAGAAACAGACTTAATCCCATTTAAAGGAATCTGACAGGACCGCTCTCTGGACGTATCAAGGCGCATTTCACTAGAAAGGGTGTTGTGGGCAAAGCATTTCGAACTGTTCTGTCGTCGCTCCAAGTGGGGGATGGAGTCATCGTCTGAGGGTGGCTCAGCATACCCAAGGGAGGTCTCCATAAGTTTGAGTGGTGCATGGCCAGCCTGCCACCTCCTCATCTTCATGTTTCAGCCTTGAGGACAGGGTAGGCATGGCAAAACAGGTTATTCTCCATTTCTGCAATCAATGGGTCGGAGTCAGATGGCGCGATTTCCTGTATATAAAGCACGGGTTTTACAGTGTAAGAGAAATGTCTGCCCAAGTCTTAGTGGTGTCTTGCCTGAGAGATCAATATCTTTCTTTTGATTATTCACATTTCCAAGTCCAAGTAATTCGAAATGAGTATTCCAAAATGTATTCTGAGGGCAGGAATCTGCGGCTTTGCCCTGGCGGCTGCTGTATCTTCTGACTGCCCAGATGCTACAACCGTGACAGAAACAACAACTGTCACGGCAGGCCCTACAGCCACGGTCACCATTTACGACTGTAGTCTATCGTCAAGTGTACCAACTACCACCGCCCTCGCAGCTTCCAGTGTTTCTTCCGCTGCCGCCACAACCTCAATCAGCGCAGCCGCTAGTGCAACTCCATCGACTTCTTCCTCGCGAGCTTCAGCTTCAGCTGCTGCCAGCTCTAGTTCTGTTCTTTCGCAATCAGAACCTCCCTCTCAATCCTCTTCCGGTGCAGCCACAACCTCAACAGGCTCTGCAGCTGCGAGTTCACTTCCATCGAATTCATCCACACAAGCTTCAGCTACCGCCGCTGTCAGCTCTGGTTTTGCTCCTCCGCAGTCAGGCTCCTCTTCTCAAGCGCCTTCGTCTTAAGCTGCCGCCAGTACCAGATCGGTGACGATAGCTTCATCCTCTTCCGAACTTCCTTCCACCAATTCTGAGAGCCCCTCTCTACTATCCACTTCTTTTAGATTATCAGCAACTACGGGCTCCAGCAGCTGAGGAGCAGCCATCACACCAACACTTATAACTTCATCCACGTCTTCGTCTTCGGGATCTGCCACCAGTACAGGCCCGTCTTCCTCTTCCGAATTACCAGCAGCGGCTAGCTTGACCAACTCAGTGAGCTCTACAAACCCTAGGTCCGTATTCTGTTCTTGATTTTGGGTTTATTTGGGCGCCCGTCTCAAAATATGTCTTGTGAACCATGCTAATTTCTTTATATAGATGGCGCTTCAGTATTACAGGTACGTAAATGGCAACCGTCTTCACGCCGATTCCAGCTCTCTATCAGAAACTTACTTCTTGATATTTACCCAGCCCCAGAAAAACTACTAACGTTTTTTCATTCATTATATAGGTTTGCCAGGGAACTCTCTTCCTCATGCTCTCGGACCCATCGAGTGACATTTGTTACGACGCAACGCTTCTCATGTAACCTGCGAGTACAATAGATGGCGGAGTGAGCTCGACAGTCACAATGCCAGGTGCATCCGCCACATCGACCCCATAGGCAAATTACGCCCTTGATTACGAAAGTTGAGTTTCGATCAGGATTGAGATGGCGAACACGGGAGAAACCCGTGGTAACGAAAGACAAACAAATACAAGAGTTGGAATGGATTTCTCGCTTTTTACGAGGATGATGATCAGGAGGCAATTTAAGGAGAAGCTAAGAGCACGAAGCGTGGGATTTCGGTTGGGCAAGACCGGTCGATTTATTGTCATGTTGTCATTTCATATCGTCACGAAGTTTGATGTGTACTTCTTCAACATGGGCCGGGGAAAGTTGTCTCTCAGATTTCACGGTTGTTTTTCACAGCGGCTATGGGTTTACGATGCTTGTACGAGAAACGGCAGATGAGAGCAGATGAGAGTTATGTGTGCAATTCACTTCTTTTAGGATTCGAATTCAAAGAATTATCAACCTAATACTGTTAGGCTCGAATGTGGCCTAAAGTGATTATTCTAAGAGAGGCACTCACTAAATGAGGAAAATGTACTCGGAAAATCTGGGAAAGAGCCTCGTAAAAGAAGAGATATTCACACTTCTTTTTAATACTCACTAAATTATTCTACATTCTAATCAAACTGCCCCTGAAGCTGTAGAAACCGTTAAGCCCCAAGATGCGAGTCATCCAAGACAACATCTCACTCTTCACTCCTTCATTCTTCAACTTGCCCCGGTGATACCTCCGCCAGCCTCCCGAGGCAACGAGGAGGTTTCACTTCGGAGCTCATCTCCGCTTGCTCCCAAACATTCCTGGTACCTGATGCTTATGTGACTACTCTTTGGCATTGAATGTGATGGGTTGAAGTTTTTCGGGATGGCAAAGTACTGATCTTCTCGGTCTTCCCGGTCGACGGCATCCACGCACGAAGAGGGGTTTAGAAGAAAAATGAGAGAAAGAATGGATGGTCTTCCCCTTACTACTCTCGAAGGTTATGGAAAAGTGGGGTTTGTCAGGAACGAGCCACTTGAAGTCCTTGAGCTGTAGGTTCTTCGTATTTGAGTGTGAAATTTTTCGATTTTAATTTGTCTTGATACAGTGACTGATAGTCCGGTCACCATTTCACCCCCTTTAGAGAATATCTAGAGGCAGAGCACCTCCTCACTCGATCTCCTCTATCCTCGGTCGCATTTTACCATCAACATTACCACCTCCAGGCCTGATTTGCAACCCTGCTAACTCCCTGAGCTCAGTCTGCTGCACACCGGAAGGAACTAGCGAATTCATCTCCCATGCACCAAGTCCTTCAACCACGTCCCTAGCATGCTGCCTCACAAGTCTGTCGGTATCCGTTTCCTCTACATATCCTAGAATCCTACTCACATCAGCCAGACTTTGGCCCACGAATCCAAATCCCAATTTCTTCCCTTCCGAACGGGCAGTATCCAACGCTTTGACAAAATGCATGATCAAGAGGATAGCCGATCGGCGAATGATTGCTGTGGATGGTGATAGCTCGAGAGTGAGGATGTGGATACTTGTATCGATTGCCTTCGCCACCACATTTGATGATAATCCTGCGATATTGGCTTCCATTGCCTCTCCCAGAATAGAAAGAGCAGAAGCACGAATCCGTACGTCTTCTGAACCACGGTTGCTTTCCCAGCCCGAAACAATCTCAGATAAAATTTTAGTCTCATCGTTGATTTCGTCGTCAAATATTTGTGGGATATCACCATCCCATGCTTCTTCCGCTTCTGCGTTTTCTTTTTGCTTGGTTTTAAGAGCTCTTTGTTGTTCTTTTTCGGTCTTGGGACGGTAGCCGCGCCGACTGGCGATGAAGAGAAGACCCTTAGAGACTGACTGGGCTGTCTCACCCGTGAATGAAAGTGGATTGTTTTGAATGACTTGGAGAAGCGCTTCGCCGAGTCTTAATCGCTGGTCAAGATCGCAATCTTCATTGGAGTCAACATAGCGCTCAATGAGGTCTTTCGTCACTGCTCTTGGATGTCGTTGAGAGAGCTGGATGAATGATTGGATAGCCCGAAGATAAATGTATTCATCCTCATCCTGGAGAACAGAGGAAAAGAGTACTAGGAGGGCAGGGATGTCGAGGATGGAGTTGTTGCTGCGAATCAGAGTTGAGATGAGCTCGAGACCCTGAACGCGAACCGGAGGTGGCGAGTCGGTTGCTGTTAGGTAGGAAAGTGCAAGACTGTAGGATTTGCGTTCTTCGAGCTGTTGGTCTGTGCGTGTTGTAGATGGCGTTGTCTCCGACTTGTCTACAGTGGCTCTAAATTTTAAGAGTAGAAGAAGATTTCGTGCTGTTGTTGTGATGTCTTGGTGGTTCATTTGGCTTATTGCTGTTAGTGAAGATTGAATAGACTCTAAATTAGTATTCTCCTGCCCTCCTCGAAAGTTTGGAGACGTTAATACTATATTTAGTAAGCTTAGTGCCACTGAAACTGCGTCGTCGCCGTCACGGCCGACTCTATCAGAAGCAGTAAAGTCTAACAACACCTGGCGAACAAGATCCAGTACTTGATTGGAGTCGTTCACTAGCTTGTCCGGGAAAGCAATCATCATCTTTTGCATCACCTTGGCCTCGATAAGTCTCGACTCAAACTTTCCAATATCATCTTCTTTGGATTCGAGGCGAGTTAGCACGGTTTCTCGTTCTCGTGGCTCTTTGCGAAATAACCATTTACTGCACAAGGCCATAAATAAAATAGAAATTTCGACATTGAAGTCAGGCGTGTTTTCAAATAGACCCATAAATGAAATGAATTTGTCCGTTGCATTGTCAATTACTGCAAGATCCAGTTTGCGATCCGTTGAGTTAATCTCATCAGGATTCTGTTCCTGGATTTGAATGCCGCCGTCTTTGTTCGTGATATACCTCCAGTACTTTTTATCTGATTCAGACCTGCCGGTAAATGTGAGGTTCTGTAGAATGATAGATAAAATATCTGTAGATGACGTTTGGCCATTTTTGGCCAATGAATCTTTGCCAGAAGGTGATAACTGTATCAAAATTTTCAACATTTCTCTTGCTGGTTTGCGGAACATGTTCTCGATGGCTTCAGTATCCTGTGGCCAAGATGCTAAGGACCAGAGGGGCAGAAGAATTGGCCTAAGAAGTCTTTTGGAGAGTGAAGGGTGGGGATGTGAAGTCAACAGTGTCGACAGATTACGAAGAGCTTTCGCAAGTTCTGTAGGTTGAACCAATATCTTGGGAGAACCTAGCGTGAGGATCTCTTCCTTTGAGGGGGTTTGCCAGGATGTGTTTTCCACGCTGGCGGGATCAATACATCGCATTATGGGCTCCACAAATGCTCCCCAACCAGGCATACCTGGCGCAGTTAGTAGGAGGCTGTTGAAATAGAATTCGTAACTTACCTGGTGCTCCATACTGTTTTCGACCAAGGATTCCAAACCCAATGACAAATGCCGCTGCTTTCTCCATTTCTGGCTCGCCTTCACCTTGCAGTAAGGAAAAGAGCTGGGATGCAATACCGGAAAACCATTTCTCTGGTGCCATACCAAGTGGCGGAGAGGAGAGAAGTTTTGAAATAGCACTTAAGGCCTCATGAGAAATGCCGGACCGCTTCTCATTGCCCCCAGTAGCTCGACGAGAGCTTGGATGAACCGAAAGAATAAATTCAATCGTATTCTGCACTCCTCGCTGTCGAAGGGGCAACACTGCCAAGGCTGAAATCAATTGTGCACGAAGCCAGGGCTGCGTCCTACCGGGCTGAACCAAGAGGTTCAAGACTGGCATGAGTGCTAAGCTTTTCGTGCTGAAAGAAATTAGCGGATTTTTCAGAAATGGTCTGGTTGTGATACCTATTTAGTAGAGCATTGAACTCCTCTTGATTTTGTTGTCTCGACTCTTCTGGCAGTTTAGGGTCAAATGCCAGAGTTCCTAATCGGAGAATGTTGTCAACTAGCGGCGGTTGATTTTCCTTTTTAGCAGGCTCCATGTCGAGTTTTCTTAGAAAGGTCACAATATAAATAATATTAATAATTCAGGTGGCCAAGACCATCAAAGAAAAAAGGCAAACCGCCAGAAAAGTCGAGGCTTCCCAGTCGTAACTCAGGTAATGCCGTACCGAGTTCCTGGTTTAAGCCTGGCGAAGAAGCTGACAGACAATTTTGGGTCTGTCTAGCTGCTCGTCACAAGGTCCCGCAGTTCGAGAACTAAGAGCTTAAGGTGTTTAGGCTCGATTTTGAGTGTTTGAATGCGCAAGGAAGTATTCCAAGATCGGCCATGCACCAATGTTTGCGACGCCTTCCTTGAAGAGCTAACGGTTGCGACACCATATCTTGTATTTAGTAACTGTAAGTGATATGAACATTTCGTGGCGAAGAACAAGAAAGAATGAAGGCGAATCCGGCATAAAAGCTGGTGAAAGTGAGTGTAAACTTATGTAAGCAATGTCACGAGCTTTGGCGACAATCTCGCAATACGCGACGAAAAGGCACAACATGTCTTCGCGTCAAACAGTTCTTTCCCTTCCTCCATCATTCCACTCCACCCACTGCCTCTCGAATGTCGATTGCAATGCTGCCACACCTTTGCTTACATCTTCTGCTTCCTAAATCGCTCTCTAAGATTGTCATTCGACCAGCATCAGCGCCGAATTCCTTGACTGCAGCACCAAACGCGAAACGCGCCTCTTGGGATGCAACCAGATGCTCCTCCACCCGCAACGGTACCGGCTTCTCTCGCTCCACGGAGCACACGCAAACCAAGCACTTCGCCTTCCCTATAGTTTTCTGATGTTGATCTCCGCAATGAAATCGCCATCAGAACTTAACCCTAAGTAATTGTTGGTTCTAGCTTTGCGGTTACAGTTATTCTTCCAAATTACTAGGTCTCCGTCTACTGAGCGATCAGTCGCAACGCTGAAAGGCCGAGCTATGTCGTGATGTGTGGGGATTGAAAGGTTGGAGGGATAGTCCAGATGTCGAGAGACGGTAATACAGACTCCTCCTATGAGCCGTTTTGGTAAGAGCCTCATATCGAGGACGCTCGTCAGGGTTTTCGGCTGGGCATTATACTCTGGTTATTACGGATCGTCTTTGTCGATGCTACGATATGGAGAGGAGATACAATGTGGGAATGGTACAGGCTCTTCCTCGAGAAGCTGTCTTTGGGATCTTCAACAAGCTGTTCGAATCGATTAAGCGTTTTCTATATACTCTCGACAACAAAGTGGTTGGGGCCCGGTTGGGTGTGAAGACTGAGCTCAATATCTTCCTTTGGAAAAGTCTACAAACAGACTGCCTCGCGTATTTGCTTCCACTTCCTCACGGTCGTGATACAGCTTCGATCGCACTCGTCTGAATCACTTGCTTCGGCATTTGTAGCGAGCTTTCGATAGTCTTCAAACAGAAGCAAATTAAAGAGGATGGTCCTTCGCGACGCTTTGGTGTGGTGAAGAAATGACGTATTGCCAAGCTCCTGAGTTTTTGCATCTATTCGGAATTCCCTGTCATGGAGTCTAAGGAGATGAGAACGTTCGGTTCATTCAGTGGAGATGTCCCGTATCATTCTTAATCCGGTTCGATAGCTTTCAAGCTTTCAAAGGAGATTGTATCCACCCTTTCCTGCACAGAAACTCGCCCTCGGGCGCAGTCAGCTCACAGGACCTTCGCCGCGGCACCAGCCAAAGGCCTAGTCACTCTTGAGTGTGATCCCAACCAGCCGCATCAACTTTCTCCCATGGGCTCGGTCCTGTGGTGATGGAAGACGCCGACACACAGTCCCACATCTTCGCGATGTTTGCACGCCATTTCCTCTAACATCCCATCTTAATAGGTGGACGTGTTCGAGAAGTAAAGCGGTTTTTGTTGATGTCTTTTGTCCGCAATTCCTGCCCTGCATGCCTCTCTATAGGAGGACGTGCAGAGGAAACATAAAACTAATCTTAGAGGGTACTGCTATTCAAACGGAGAGAAGCCTTACTGTTGCGTTGGGGTATCTGCTATCCTTAGCTGGTCCATTTCTCGTCCGGTTCACTGCTTGGATTCGAATCATGCTATTGCTGGTGGCAATTTGATACGGTACGATACGGTTGCAGCCATGTTACCATAGGCTACGGGGCGCGAGAAAACAGAAGCAGCGGTGAGATCCTCCCTTAGAAACCTACACGACTAACACCACCTTTCTACTTTTTCTGCGGGGGTAGGAGAAAGCAAAGCGTCCAGAGCGGGACCATCTCGAGTTGGAGTCAGAGCTTAGTGCTTGTCTGATCTGGGTAGCGCCGAGCCTTCTGCCTGCTTTCTCGGATTCTGGTTTGAGATTTTGGGGTTCGCTGTGTAGGGGAAGGGGGGTCTTGGGAGTGGTTATTTAGAGACAGGCCTGGTGGTGGGTAGTCTCGGGTTGTCCCTTTGGTCTGTCATGGTCCGGGACAACCCCTCCGAGTTTTTGGAGATAAGTCTACCTTTTTGTTTTCTGGATCTGGTCTGAAGAGGTGCTAACTCTGTCGTAGAAACTCTACGACATCGCGGAGGAGCTGGAGGTTGGGAAGGGGTAGATGGAAAGCAAATATTGCGGCAAAGATATGGTTGATGATGATATGTGCGAACAATTAGACCTGGGAAAACCCACATCAAATGTAATATTGTTTATCCTCTGAGGTGTCAAGTGCTCAGCAGTGCAAACTGACATAAAGTACTAGAGAGATATTCAAAAGTCACTAAATATAGGTATTTAATAAGTTAATATAAGATGAAACACTAGATTGGGTTGAATTCTTTTTACATATAATAATATCTTACAGTAGCAAAGATATTCAAAGTGTATTATAGGGTTTCGCAATACTGCACGCTTAAAGTTTGAGGGGTACACATGTTATTGAGAAGATCATGCCTCAATTACTATCGTACTTCCATGGTGGATCGTTAATGTTACATCATATGAATCATCGAGTCATATCCTTTTCCATCCTATATGCAAAGGTAACGTAGATGCAATGCATATCTGAAGCCAAACTCCGTTTCCCAATGCCAAATCGTCATCCAGCTATCACAAAACTCCAAAAATGACTCCGAATGCTACAATTAATCCTGTGGATAGGACTGCATTCCAATTACTTTCCACTCTTCCCGCTGCGCTCTTTTTGCTCAACCCAAATGGCAATCCTTGCTCACTGAACGTAATATTTTGCTTTATTGTCGTATTGACACACTGTCCATTCACAATATCCAGGTTCGTCAAATCATCTGGGACTAGGAAGAACATGTACGTTTGGTTGTTCAGTTCCTGGAACCCTGAAGTATCGTATGGGAATTTATCGCCGGAATCTGTGGCGGATGTGTTTCGCAGGAATATGCACTGGACCTGTCCAGGAAATTCGGTTGCCATTGCGGGGTAATCCTTCATGACATCCGAATTGGAGGTATCTGCTATGAGGATGAATTGTCGTTGCGGATACGTTTGGAAGATTTTCTCTAGCAGGAATTTGCGGATAGAAAGCGTGGCGGAGACGTCAGAAAAGTTGAGGGGACGAGTGTCGAAACTTCCCCCTGGGTAGGTTTTGTAGATGAAATTCATGTAACTCCTCGTTACCTGCTCAGGGGTTGTGGTCAGGTAGTGGAAATGGAAATTGGGTATGCTCTGACTCCAGTTTGCGTATAAGTCTGGCATATTCATCCAAGGCGTGTAAGCTTTTGCGAAAGAGTTGAGGAGGCCGTCTGCCGGTTGGTAAATTCGTGTTACGCGGAGAATGTCGTCGATATCTGAGATGATCGTGAGACCTGTTGGAGGTACGAGGTATGAGGTCGCATTTCCGGTGAGGGTGCCATCAGTATAAACATTCATCCGTTGAAGCTCGCTTGTGCCATTTCCTGGTAGTAAATATCCTCCCGGTCCAGAGACATTTGCCAAAGGAATAAATTGGTCAAAGTCGCCCTCAACGGTTGTTTCTCCCACCAATGTTATATTTTGTGACCCGCCTCCAGGAGCAGTTGCATTACTGCCTGCATTTGTGCCATCTGCTCCTTGTGAAGATGCAGGTTCGAGATGAAAGGAAACATTAACGCCTCCCTGTTGAACGACAAAGATTTCTGCAGTCAAATTTCGAGCCTGGGTTTGTTCGGCGGGAGGCAGGGCTTCTATTGATGTGCCAACGAGAAATATGTTGGCCAATTCGTCCAGCTTCGATTCGGAGATACTGGGTTGCTTATAGACATTTCCACGGAATCGCAAGTTCCAGCCTTGATCCGTCCAATTGCCATAATTTCTGTAATCCTAGTTAGCAAAACAAGCTTCAAAAGCAGTAAACTTCAACTAACGGTAAATTCAGAACCTGGGTCGGGGTTGCTGCTAAGTCGGTGCTGCTAATGCCCAAGCTGCTTTCAACAGCCGTTCCCGTAGGGAAATCTTGGAAGAAATTGGGAACACCACTGGCGACGTAGGAAGGAAATGTGCCCAGAACACTGCTGAGATAGCTTCCTAGGCCCTCAATTGAGCTGATGATATCGCGTTCCTGGACTTTGGTGGGCGTCCGATCTGTTAATGTTGCTCGGGCCGTGATCATAGGATGTGCTTCCGTGACTGGATCCGCTGCTGGAGCTGCGAGTGCAACTGGCAGTAGGCCGAGAAGGATGTGAGGAAGCATTGTTGTTTTGGGCGATTGGGCAGAATGCCTAATACGGAGGCGGTGAGATTATTTTATGGCTGACAGTTTTCTTCGCTCGAAAAGGCAGAGAAGATATTTGCACACCACGCGAATAGAAAAAGAAGATTGAAGACATCTTGTTCTTCATGTTGAAGTCCCGTTTGCTTTGCCAAGCCTCTTGTTAATTATTTTCACGTTTGTTGCTCTATTCCAAGGAAAATAGAGCCCCGGTCAGCCCGGCGTCATTGTGCATAAACAGCAACTCTGCGCATCTCTGATTCGCCCCCTTTATTTTGAAACCGCAAGCGAGCATTAGTGATGATAGTCTTTCCCACCATTTCCAGGTTTTGGTCTCGTGCTCTTGCTTGTGGACAAACCGCGTCGCATGGAGATGAAACAAATAGACTAGCTCAAAAAGCAAATCCTGATCTTGGGGATTTCAGGTTGATCTTGATATGCAGGTACGGCGATCGGCTTCACGTGAGCTCATCGGGAGATCATGGCATCATTGTGGGACGCATTCTCACCAAGGTCTACTCGTTCGGGTTTAGAAGAAGGATTGAAATCCCAAATAGATCACAGATGCTCACAGTATAGCAATAATACACACGTCTTGCAAGTTACAACAAATAGGGGCTTTTATCTCAATAACTGAGAGTCACCCTCTACTCTAAAAAATTTGTGTGGTTTTGCTTTGGAGGATAGAAAATTGAGGTTCCAATCTCCTCGACATCGCTTTTGAAGATAGTCACCAAAACCTCAACTTGATAACAAAGGTTCTCAATCCAAGTGGATGATGTACTACTCATCGGCCAATAGGAAATTTTTTCAATCAACATTGCTTGGTACATTCATCTCTGTTCTACATTTTTAATTCATTGATGCTTCTATTGTCTTCTAATGGGAAGACAAAGGTTTCCTCTTCACCATATGCGAAATAAAGACTTACGCTAGGAGAAGCACTCACAAAAAAAGAGGAACCCCGACGTGGCGGATAGAAGCCCCTGGCTTTCTGCAAAATGCGTGTATTGCTCGTGGAATTCGATTCACGGCCCATGAAGAAGATCAGGCAAACAAGAGTGTACGTACATTCGCTAAACAGTGAACATTTCGCCATTTTAGCCGAAGACAATCCTGGCATAAGTCCTTTCGGTGGCTCTTTTCAGTGTTGGAATTCAGTCGGAGAAGTTTCGCCGCTACAATTATCCGAGGACAGCCGAGAACATATGTCGGAAAAAAGCCCTGTATTCGGATCCGTCTTTTTCGGGGTATAGTGTTCTGCGAGGAATTTCCTTTCCGGTCCGTTTCCGAGAAGCGCGGTAGTACGGCGTATAAGTCTTCCCGTTCCCGGGCATCGAATGGAGTCAAATGAAGCCGGCTCTCCAAATGATAGCGGACGATAAAGGCGCTTGTAACAATCCGATAGGGTTAGGTTTTGATTGAGTAGCCTGGCAATTTGGCTTGACCCGTGCCCGGCGGTCGCGGGATATCACAGATATGTTGTTCTCGCTGTCTAGCACAGAGGTTAAATTTGTAGAGGCCTGATTCTGGTGAACCATTCATTATTTAAATCAGGAGAGGGACTTGTGAGTGGGGAAGGATCCACAAGTGGAAAAATACTTATTGCGGAAATAGTTCTTTTAGACCGTAAAATGCTTGTAGAAGGAGAGACTCATAGGAGGTGAGAAACTGACGTGAGGACAGACTCTAACGTTTTCGTTCTCATTCTGTAGCAGGGAACTTCTTCATTAAAAGTTGGTGTTGGCATCCCCATAAAACACAGTCAGCGTGCGCCGTGCAGCTCGTCGTCCCGAACTCGTCCGAGGTTCAAAATTCGGTATTTCATCCGACGCAGCCAAACAGAAATGCAGCATGGAATTAGATGCAGCGTGGAATCAGGGTGCTGACCTGAAATGACGGGTCACCTCAGCTATCAGGTTTTTCCAGGTGAGCCACAAAGTAACGAACGACTATCGGATCTGGTAAGAACTGATAGTTTCTTCAGTATTCTATGAGATGGTTAGTAGGCCTCTGGTTTCATACTATGCCTCTTTGGGCTATACCCTTTGTCACAGCCTTATCTTCGCTATCTACTGTGACGTAGCCGTTGTTGCCTCTAGCTAGTTTTGCTCTGAAACCTAAATCCATATGGCTTTCCACCTCACCTCCTCCTTCTACCGCCTTGTGTCTCTATCGTTGTCGTGGATCTCTCTATTATCCCAAGATGGCCACAGCGGATCTGCCACCCTTTTTAGCACGATGCCTACCTCAGCCCTCCCTCGAACTAAGTTCCCGATATGATATCTGCTTCCGCCATCCCGGATACAACACATCCAATTTGCTTCTAACCCTTCCACGCGTGGATAGCATAGCAGCCGCAGATGCTACTCCTGCCTACGGTATACATCATAGGACAGCTCTTCTGGCATGTCAGATCATCGCCGGTAACGCTTTTAACAATAGCCGTTTCGCCGCCGATAGGGAGGGTCGACAGCCAGTCCAGGTACCGCTAGACGGCATCTTGACAGATAGCCAGTACTATTTCATCGTTGACGGCTCTGGTAAAGTGTTCCCCTCTTCCCTTCTAAAAATCCTCGCTAAATATTGTAGATCTATATCCTATTGTTCCTAGCTTCCAAGATTGGCAATTTCCCCATGATCACATCCCCGATCTCTGGCCTATACCTGTCGCCTCCTCGACTACTACTTGTAGTATTACCAACACTGATTATGCTATCGATAGGGCCTATCTCGTACCGCAGAAGGAAAGAACTTGGTATAAGGACAACGATATGTCGAGATACGGGGTGGGTCTACCTGATATTGACAACCGAGTAAATATCCTCCCTCTCAGAAAGGATATACACCACTGTTTTGACAATCGATGGTTCGTTATTGTTCCTAAGATTGTTAAGGTCGAAACCGAAAGCGCGACTCCCTCTATCCAGTACATTACGCATATCATCTCGCGAGAAGCAGCGAGAATCTGGCCAATATATCATAATATCCTTGTCAAATCCCTCCATAACAGTTCTAGCGCTTATCTTTTTGCTCGATTTGCTTGGGCCATCCTTTTCCGGGTCAAGTACTTCATTATCAATGGTCGTCCACGTTATGTCATTCAGATCTACAAAGATAAGGAAGGCGAAATAGAGTACAAAGCAGAGCATTTAACTGGCATGATGCTCAGTTCTAAGTACGGCGGTGGCGGATCACAGGCAGCAACCCCAAAGAAGAGGAAGTTCGAGCCAGGTAGTGTAGCAAACGACGAGGAAAATCCTATAGAATCGTCTGGTGAGGATAGCGATACCAGTATAGAGGAGATGGATGGCCTGTAGGATGTGATAGATTGGGAAGGGAGAAGACAAGATCCGTCAGATGAAACCGTCCCCGATGATAAGGTGCATCTAGCATCGGACGTTGAGGCGGACCTCAGGGAGGCTTTGCGCAGGGGCACATTAGAGCAGTAGACAGGGGAGGACCCTCAGGAGGTAGAGAGGATATTGTGACTGAAGTAAATAATTACACCCAGAAAGTCTAGACAAAATAATATATATTCAGCATCTACGATGAAGTTAGTTTTTCACTGTAGGGGAGTTACATCACGTTTCTTCTACCTAGGCAAGAAAAGTTATATATTATTTGTTTAAGCATTAAAGGGGACCCTAGTTAGTAGACCCTTAAAAACAGCGACTAAAGCCCCTGAAAATCGCAGCTCGTTAACCGTTACACTATAATAGAGCAATTTCTTGAATAATTTCTCCTAACCTGCCCCGCCAAGATGTAAACAAATCTTAGAGTTTGACGTGCTATCGTTCGTCTCTGCGGCCGCACGTGGAGATTGTTACCGGAGGCTTGGCCGCTGTCGATTGTCCGAAGTTGCCGGTCGCAAGGTCCGAAGCAAATTGCGCTTGGAACGGCTGCTGGACCCTCCCGTGTCGACTTGCTGCTTGGCCGCACGGATAGAGAGGATTCCGGCTCCGAGCAGTGATGGGATTTGCTGATTTGCTGCGAAAGCCTGAATATGATGACTAAGCATGGCTATCGCAAGCGAGAAGGGCTTGGAAGGACCCCCATTCGGCACCGACAGTGCGCAACTGGCAACGGTCTTCTAGGCTTCCACTCGGCGAATGAGACATGTCAGAGCCGCTGACATAGAATCGTATTCCTGAACTAGCTCTGCTGAGCAGCGAGCGACCCGGGCGCTGGCCATTGACTGGATCCGTCAGTAGAGTTGTGGATGGCAATCCTTCCGCCGCCGTGCGGGCGAAACGCGACTGAGAGCAACCCAGGTATTTTGACCGTACAATTACCTTCCTTCTTTGCATTTCCTTCAGCTGAACTTGGTGGTTCTTGCGCATCTCACGCTGTCCTATTTTCCCTCTTTGCCCTCATGTTTTCTTGAAATCGGCTGTCACTCCTTCCTTCCGCATTGCCATTGCAAATCGCTCTCTCCTCCACCATATAAACATGGCTGCAGCAGTACCGTGGGGTGCGGGCCCAGAGGTCGCAGAGGTGTTGAAGCACGAATTGGACCACGACGAGAAGCGAAGCGATCGCGAACCAACACCAGGGGAATCAATTCTAGACTCTTCAGATGATGGCGACAAGGTCAACACCCTCGTCCGAGCCTTTACCCAGCATTCGGTCAAGAATGCCGCCGGAGAACATATTAATCCTTTCGATGGCACTGATAACCCTCTCCTCGACCCTCTATCGGGAAAATTCAGCTACAGAGTTTGGATCAAGAATTTGATTGGCATACAGTCGCGCGATCCAGAAAGATATCCGAGCAGAGTGGCAGGTGTAGCATACAAGAACTTGAGCGCATATGGATTTGGCGAGGCTACCGACTACCAAAAGACCTTTGGAAACTACCCATTGGAGCTAGGCGGTCTTTTTAAGAGAATTATTGGGAAAAGACAACAGACGAAGATCCAAATTTTGAGGAACTTTGACGGATTGATTCGAAGCGGAGAAATGCTTGTTGTGCTGGGAAGACCTGGAAGGTATAAATTTCGTGTTACTCTGCCTTACATTCACTGACATTGATGCTTGTAGTGGATGTTCAACCCTACTTAAAACCATCTCAGGAGAGACTAGTGGATTTTTCGTTGATCAAGAAACGTCTATCAACTACCAGGGAATTCCAATGGACACTATGCACAAGGATTTTCGGGGAGAATGTATCTACCAGGCCGAAGTTGACGTGCATTTCCCACAACTGACAGTTGGACAAACTTTAGAATTCGCTGCAAAAGCACGAGGTGAGAAGTTCTACGTATCCTTTGTTTTCCGTAACTGAATATTGTAGCACCACGAAATCGAATTCCAGGTGTCACGCGAGAACAATACGCGACACATATGAGAGATGTTATTATGGCAGTTTTTGGACTTACCCACACCCTTAACACCAAAGTAGGAAATGATTTTATTCGAGGTGTTAGTGGTGGTGAACGGAAACGTGTTAGTATTGCAGAAGCGTAAGTAAAATAAAGCTATCTGGAGGAGTGTATCACTCAGCTGCTAACACGTCCACTACAGAGCTCTTGGTGGTAGCCCCTTGCAATGCTGGGACAACAGTACTCGTGGACTTGACAGTGCCACAGCTCTAGAATTCGTCAGGACTCTTAGACTGTCGACGGATATGACCGGCTCTGCAGCAATTGTAGCGATTTACCAAGCGTCACAATCCATTTATGATGTCAGTGTTTCGTTTGACTCTTGTAGCCTTCAGTACTGATTGGATATAGGTTTTCGACAAAGTCGCGGTTCTTTATGAAGGCAGACAAATTTATTTCGGCAACATCCATGCAGCCAAGGAGTTCTTCGTCAATATGGGCTTCGAGTGCCCACTCCGGCAGACCACTGCAGATTTCTTGACCTCGCTTACTAGTCCGGCTGAGCGTATTGTTAGATCAGGCTTCGAGGGCAAAACTCCTTACACACCTGACGAGTTTGCCGCTGCTTGGAACAAGAGCGAAGACAGGGCACAACTTTTAAGAGAGATTGAAGAATTTGAGCAACTCTACCCTATTGGAGGAGACCAACTGGAAAGATTTAAAGATTCTCGCCGCGCTGCTCAAGCAAAATCACAGTAAGTTTAGATTGCCGTGTGTGACAATCTCTGCATCGGGAGCCTCGGTTGCAGTGGCACTTGTGGCTATCTCTGGTACTGTGGTGTTACAAAGCACTGGCGCTAATCATCTTGTAGACGCGTCAAATCTCCCTATACCCTTTCAGTTGCTATGCAGGTTGAGCTTTGCACCGGTCGAGCCTTCCAAAGACTACAGGGCGATGCAACCCTATTCTTCACAGGTTTGTTTGGCCAAGGCGCTCTGGCTTTAATTATTAGCAGTGTCTTTTACAACCTTGAAAACGACACCGCCAAATTATACAGTCGAGGCGCTTTACTCTTCTTTGCGGTCTTGATGGCTGCGTTTCAAAGCAACCTCGAGGTTCGTCTTTAGCATTCCAATGAGGTGCCACACTCTAATAAATGTGTAGATCTTAACTCTCTACGCACAAAGACCTATTGTAGAAAAACAAGCAAAATACGCCTTTTACCATCCCTTCTCTGAAGCTATAGGTAATTTCATCACTAGATCTTGATCTCTCTAAGCTTGAAGACTAACTAAAGTGTGACAGCGTCAATGATATGCGATCTTCCCAATAAAATTGGTAAGGAGTTTTCCGAGAAGGGGTTTTTAATAAAAATATCAAGCTAATATGCTGCCAGGAACCACCATCATCTTCGATCTTGTTGTCTACTTCATGACGAATTTGAGACGAACGCCAGGGCATTTTTTCACATTCTTCTTGTTCACATTTGTGTGCACATTAACCATGTCTATGTTCTTCCGATCTATTGGGGCATTGTCGAGAACTTTATCGCAAGCTATGGCCCCAGCTGCGGTATTCATTCTTGCCCTGGTAATCTACACTGGCTTTGCAATTCCAACCACCTACATGCACCCATGGTTCCGATGGATCAATTGGCTAGATCCAGTCAGCTACGCTTTTGAAGCTCTTATGATCAACGAAGTACTATACGTGGCTCCATGTAAATTGCCCTCGCTAATGTTTCCAGTTCCATGATCGGCAAATTCCTTGCTCTCAGTTTATCCCAGGTGGACCAGGCTATACAGATGTATCACCGGATGAACGAATTTGTGCTACTACCGGAGCAGCAGCTGGCGCCAATTTTGTAGATGGTGATACTTATCTAAGAGTCAATTTTGGGTACGAATACTCGCATCTATGGAGGTTAGTTACAGTTGTTGCCTTTTGTCTTTCATTAGAGCCAATTCTGATGACTAATATTCATCTGCAGAAATTTGGGTGTCATGTTTGCGTTGATGGTCTTTGGTTGCACTGTCTATCTTTTGGCAACAGAGTACATTTCTGCCAAAAAGTCGAAGGGTGAAGTTTTGCTTTTTAGACGAGGTAAAGTTCCAGATTTTGGATCATCCAAGGCCGACGAGGAAGCTCGTGTCATCGAAGATGATCGAGTTAATACGGAAATGGTGCTTGCTCGAACCAAGACCGTCCCCGATGCTCCCCCTAATATCCAAAAGCAAACAGCAGTTTTCCATTGGGATGGAGTCAATTACGACATCAAGATCAAGAATGAGCCTCGTAGACTGCTAGACGACGTTGATGGTTGGGTCAAACCCGGAACATTGACAGCATTAATGGTAAGCTGGAAAGCGGTTTTTTTTTTATGGCAAGATTACTAACTGGGCTAAGGGTGTATCTGGTGCCGGAAAAACCACGCTTCTTGATGTGCTTGCTAGTCGTGTAACAATGGGAGTAGTATCCGGAGAAATGCTCGTCGATGGCCGCCAGAGAGACACTGGGTTCCAAAGAAAAACGTAACCAACCTTTTTTGTCCCTTCCCCCTACATTCCTATTCTGAGTGGCCGGGAGGCAGTTTCATCCTCTCGGCTCCTCTCCCACTTCCTCCTTCTTAAAAGAAATGGCGCTAATTTATTGAAGTGGTTACGTTCAACAACAGGATCTCCATTTGGCGACATCAACAGTTAGAGAAGCCTTGACTTTCAGCGCGATTTTACGGCAGCCGAAGAAGACTCCACACGCCGAGAAGGTCTCATACGTTGATGAGGTTATCAAGGTCTTGGAGATGGAGGCGTATGCCGATGCTGTCGTGGGCGTTCCCGGTGAAGGTATGTCATTTTAAATGTTACTGGACACTTGCCATTGGATATAATCTAACTGGATCTAGGACTTAACGTTGAACAGAGAAAAAGACTTACAATTGGTGTTGAGTTAGCTGCAAAGCCAGCTCTGCTTCTCTTTCTAGACGAGCCGGAAAGTTATTTCTTTGTCCCATCCTCTCCATTCCCTATTTAAGATAGTGTTTCATCCTTCAAGCTCCTGCTGCTTCCTTACCACTGGAAGAAAAAAAAACACATTACTAATTTGTTGGCAGACCTCCGGTCTTGACAGTCAAACTGCCTGGTCTATTTGTGCTTTGCTTCGGAAACTTGCAGATAATGGCCAAGCCATTCTCTGTACTATCCATCAGCCATCTGCTATTCTCTTCCAAGAATTCGATCGTCTTCTCTTTCTCGCCAAAGGTGGCAAGACTGTGTACTTTGGAGAGATCGGAGAGAACTCGAAAATCCTGACAGACTATTTTGAAAGAAATGGTTCTAGGAAATTTAGCGTGGATGAGAATCCTGCTGAAGTGATGCTTGAGGTTTGTTTGTCGATAGGGACTTTAGCAACGTTTATTCTAATCCATACATAGGTCATCGGTGCAGCACCTGGATCAGAAACATCAATCGACTGGCCTGACGTCTGGAGTAACTCTGAAGAACGTCGCCATGTCAAGACAACTCTTGCCGAGATGAAAGCAACTCTTTCTCAGAAAGAAATCATCCAGGACGAGACCGCACTCGATCCATACGCCGCCACATTTACAGTTCAATTATGGACTGTCCTTCAGCGTGTATTTGAACAATATTGGCGAACTCCCTCGTATTTGTATTCAAAAACTATTCTTTGCGTAGCTGTGGTAAGTTTCACAATATCCTGAACCAATTACATTATCTAATCGTACAAGGGTCTCTTCGTTGGTTTCTCCTTCTGGGATTCCACAACTTCTTTGCAAGGAATGCAAAATCAGCTCTTCGCAATTTTCATGCTTCTCACCGTCTTCGGCAATCTTGTTCAGCAAATCATGCCTCACTTCGTTACGCAACGCGCTCTATATGAAGTTCGAGAACGCCCCTCCAAAACCTACTCGTGGCAAGTCTTCATCGTCTCAAATATCTTAGTTGAGATACCATGGAACGCATTAATGGGTGCATTAATCTTCTTCTGCTGGTACTACCCAATTGGTCTTTATCGGAATGCGGAACCTACTGGCGCCGTGACTGAAAGAGGAGCATTGATGTTCCTCTTCATCCTTTCGTTCTTGTTATTTACATCCACCTTTACGAATCTGGTCATTGCCGGTATTGAATCTGCGGAAGCTGGCGGTAACTTAGCACAACTCCTTTTCTCGTTGACCTTGGTTTTCAATGGGTAAGTAAGATCGACACCTTTCACTAGGAGCTTACTAACGCGTCTATAGTGTTCTGGCATCACCTTCTCAACTTCCACGTTTTTGGATCTTCATGTATAGAGTTTCGCCTTTCACTTATCTAGTCAGCGGTGTCATGTCAACAGGCATAGCAAATGCAAAGGTTGTTTGCGCCGATGTCGAATACCTACATTTCAATCCTCCAAACGGTCAATCTTGTGCCCAATACCTCGATCCTTACATCGCGGAGGCAGGAGGATACTATCTCGATGGAAACGCAACATCTGACTGCTCCTTCTGCACACTTTCCGACACCAACGCATTCTTGGCACAAGTCAACGTGTTTTACAGCGACCGATGGAGGAACTTTGGTATCATGTTCGCTTTTATCATCTTTAATATCGCTGGCGCGATTTTCTTGTACTGGTTGGCTCGGGTTCCAAAAGTCCCGAAGGAGAAGAAGGAGAAGAAGGAATAGATTGGGGTGGGTGGAGAATGTGTATAGACAGACGGTCACTTTAATGATTTTTGGGGTAGATAGACGCGAGCCTTACGCGTTACATTTCATTTGTGGGTGTCAACTGCCGGAAAGGCAAGTAGAGGATGGCTGTTAAATTTTGAATAATAGGGGTGTCTACAATTGAGGGGTTCAATCACCTAGATAGGGACTAGCTAGAGCTGTGATCATAAGTCAATGTGTATGTAAGTATGAGAATGAGAAGTCTTCGCAGTTTAAACGTATCCCCCCTCCTTTTCCTCCGTGCACTTTTCCTATTTCTCTTTACCAGAATACAGGTATGGGATAAATCGAATGATTTTCAGATTTCTAGTAACCTGACTTCAAGGTTCTCGGCTCAAAATGCTTCACAAGTCAGAAACGCAGTGACGAGAGATGCCCACAAAAGAATAGAAACTGGGACGTACCAGGAGCCATTCTACTTTCTCCCTCTCTCTTTCGCACCTAACGCACCTCTTTCAGTCTGTCATTTACACACTCACTCAGTCACTCAGGCAATCAGTCCACCATCCCAACCCCAACCCGAAAACGCAGTCAAGACACAAGACACAAGTTGCAGTTCCATCCACCCATCCTTCCTCCCTCATTCTCAAACACGCCCCCAACACTACCCCTCTCCCGGCCAGTCGGCAAAATCCCCACTTCCAGACTCCAAAGTTTCCGAACGCCATCCATCCCTGACCCGAACCGAGTGAAATCTGCTGACAGCCATCTGACAAAGACAGAAACAGGCATGCACCTCGCAAGCAAGGGGTGAAATAAGGCTTCCACGGTGTGATTGACAAGTGACACCTCAGATGCGATGTGCAACAAAGTTTGTGAAGAAAGTGAGAAAAGGGAAGGCTAGGATGAATTGGTATGCCACCGGTTTGGGGGTTGGCCAATCACGCTGCTCTCTGTGTTTTTGTGGCTTTGCGGTTGGGTGAGTCAGAAAGGATGGGTAATTTTTGATTTTAGAAATGGAATTAATAATCGTGAGTGAGGAATGGGAAGGGTTTTGCAGGAGGGAAAGAGGGTTGAGTTATAATTTAATATACTACTATAAGTATCTCTTTAGTTCCCCTCATAAGGCTCAAGTTAGACAGTCGCACAGAACACTTCAAAATTATCAAACCGCCAATTAGTGAAAAGTCCTAACATTTCGGAAATCGACATCAGATGATAAGTTAGATTAGGTTATATTCTCTTTTTTTTCTTATAATGTCCTACAGTAGCGCAGATATTTAAAATGCTTGACACTACGCGATTTCACCAACCGTCGCAAACACATACATATACACACCGCCTGCCTTCCTCCTCCCTCTTCCTCTCTCACCTTAAACCTTAAACCTGAAATACTTCAATGTTCTTCTCACGAGTCATGCTTCCCTTCCTTTCCATTCCGTTCATAAATCCAAATCTTACAAACCACAGCCACAGCCACAGCCAGCAGGCTCGTGATTCTCCCCGCGACACGCCTTACTTCCCCCTTTCCAGATTCTAGAATATTTACTCTCTAATTATTTTGTCCGAAATTCCAAACCCTCTCACTCTTACCAACTCATCCATCATCCACTTAAGCACCTCCTTCCCTCCCCCCCTTTCCTCCCATTTACTCCACAAAGACTCCACCTCATCACTCACCATTCACCATTCAGCACCACCACACCACAGCACTACTACACCAATACCAGTGCCAGCACACCCATCTACCCGCTATTTCCAAAAGCTTATCCTTGTTCCAGGAAGTTAAGTAGCCAGCCACATCATTACTCCACATACAAGTCTCCGAGCCCCCTCTATCCACTGTCCACTTCTTGAAAAGTCCCGAGACCCATTCAATTGAGTTTTTCCAGGGGGCGGACGAAAGCCGCGTAAGATAGGGTAGATAAGACTAGAGACTCACATGAGATCGGATCGGCTGAAAGAAGATGAAAGATGAAGATTCGGGTGACCTCTCACCAAAGGCTTGGTCAAGTACCACCCCCTTCTGACCTCGTCCACAAGAAAACCAATGTCACCAACGAAAGGATGAAACCAAACAGATAATATAACTAATAAACTTGAATTGTATTTCGAAAGTATGAGGCATACCTTCCTCCCTAAACTCGATTCATACTCCGGGTATTAAAAAAACGATCCATCGAAAAGCTGGCTAGTAATAACCACACCATAGAAAGCCTTCTCTTTTTCTTCCAACTCTTCTAACCTCTCATTTTTCTGATAAATACAATCCACCATGCCATCCAAGGTCATCGGCTCTTCGTTTACTCCTTCGAGAAATATAATAATCCCTACTTACAGAATCAATGAGATAGTATGTCCAGCAGAAATGATAGTGGACGCCTGTATAACGCCCCTTCCCAAACAAGTACAAAGTGCGAACGGAAATAAATTTGCACCGGAATTAATGGCCACCAAGTGCCGAAATTCTCGCACCCGCAGGTCTGTGGATCAGCCCCGCTTTGGTGTTGATTTCGCTCTCGCCCTCGCTTCTTCTCTCCAACTCCTCGTCACTATCCTCGACAATCTTGGTTGGGATGTCTTGTCCAATGTTGTATTGTTGGCTACTCCGCTCAGGGGTTGTGGTTGTGCTGGCAATTGACATGGATGTGCTGGATCGGTTGTGGATGAGATCTGGGGTAGGAGGAATACTCGAAGTCCGACCGCTTGGGTGGAGGAGGCTATCATCTCCCATTTCGGAACCTTGGGCAGAATTCCCATCATCGCTAGCAGTGGCTGTGGAGAGGTTACTCGACCGATGCCCACGAGATTTGTTGTGGTGGGCAAGTTCCTCAGCTTCAACCTCTGCATCATGTGCAAGCTGTAATCCCTCCACAGCTGCGGCACATTGATCGCTGATGTTCCGGATGATGTGAGCGATGGCATCGGTTTTGTCCTTCAGGTGACGATCGGCGACATCAACAATGCTCATCTGGCTGTATCGCTTGCTGTTACGAAGGCCATTCCTGAGTCTAGCTTCCATCTCAGGACTCATGTCATCGCCATTTGCCTTGGCATATCTGTTTGCTCGAGTCGAGTCGCGGTGGTCACGTGTTACAACTACACCATTTTCCTCGGACTTACTCTCCTCAGCGATGTCATCAAGCTCTTCAACATCGTCATCGTAACCACCCTCAATGTACTCAGCCAAATCTGGGCTCTTGCCAAGTGATGAGACTAGATGCTCCATGTGATGAGCTTGACCGCTGATCAAGCTGCGAAGATGCAGAACAACGCGTTGTGCCTCATCCCGTTGGCGGAGAATGGTAACATTGGTGTGTTGAAGCGCGGCCAATTCTTTCTTGTTGCGCTTCCTCTCCCTCTCAAGCTCCTCGGCAATCTCTTGCTGGAGAACCAGGGCCTCAAGAGCATCGTCACGTTGCTTTTCGGTTCCCGACAAGCGCACGTTGAGACGCGCGGCATCATCTTTCTGTTGGTCAATGAGACCAGTAAGACGTCTGTTCTCACGCTTGTGATTCTCGATCTTGACCTTAAGATCTTGTGTCTCTTTGGTGAGTTGCTCAGCAAACGCTTGGAATTTGAGGAACTGATCAATGTTAGAAATTTTGAAATACCAATCGGAAGACGAAAAATACCTGTTGCTTCCAGCTTTCCAATTCTTCGACCAGGAAGTTGTTGCGCTTCGTGACCTTCCCAAGCTCCGTATCCATGCGACCCTTGAGGTTGATGAAATCTTGCCAAGCCTCGAGGGCATCCCTGGAATATTGATTCCGTTCTCGAACAATCTCGTTCAAATGTCGCATCGAGACCTTTGTCATAAGGGGTTTCTTGACGGCTCCGCCAAAGACAGCCTTCATGCCCGTGTTCCTTCCCTGTTTTGAAACGTAGTTAGCAACGTGCGACATATAACCCCCATGATATATATGAGATCAGATCCAAACTTACCATTTTTTCACAAACATGGTCCATGACAGCCGTAACAGAATCCTGGTTCCACCATTCAGGGTCCTGAATTGACTCGACTTCCCCACGCATGACAATTATTTGACCGGCCGGGACCAACTTTCCGCCACCATATGCCGACCGAAGGTGTTGTGGTACTCCAGATGGCGTGACGTCTCCGTTCAAAGCCTGAGTGATGCGATTTACCATCTTTGTGCGCTGACCAGCTGTAAGTGCAGTCGGTGGGCTTGAAGTCAAAACAAAGTTGCGATCCAAATCCACCACCAAAGCATCTGTGGGCGCGGTGAAGAGGGTACGGCATTCTGCGGTGATACCGAGGATGTATGGGCCAGGCTCCTGAACGAGCTCTTTTGCATGTCTGGCATGCACGACAGGGACGTAGAGACCACTCCATTCGTAAACTCGAACGCAGTATCGGATGGTTTCAGAAGCCACAGTGAGCATGGCGGGGTAGTGACTGACGAAAATGATGCGGCGAGTTGGTGACAAAGCTGCCTCAATTACACCAACAATGTTGGGAATTGACAAGCAGGAGAACAATGGCCACATGGCAAAGTTCTGGAAGCCCGTTGGGGAAGATGGGAATTGATAACATAGAGCATAATCCTTCATGTCAATCCGGACAAGATCGTTAAGTCTGGGGGCGGGGAAGCTCAAAATACGTGAAACTTCTTCGGCGTGGAATAGGTTAGTGGCCTTGTTCCAGTGGATCCACATTCCACGCAGATAATCGCCCAGAAGATTGTAGAGAGGGTATCTTGAAAGGAACGACAAGCAGTAAGGGATCCAGTAGGTCTCATCTGTGGAGTCGTAGAAGTCCGACTCCGTCCTTCTTCGCAAGTCTCGAATTGTCTCGGCACGCTTCTCATCAGCTCTTGACCAAACACGAAGAGCAATACCGTAGAGTGTGTGGGAAGAATCTTGTTGCAGGACAAAAGAATGGTGCACGCAATGCGGCTGGCTGCGTCCAGTACAGATTTCTACGTCGTGGGGAAAGCATGCCTGGAAAAGTCAGAATGGACTGTCCATTTCAATTTATCCCTCTTGAAGACTTACTCTCATTGCTGCATGCAAGGCTCTTGCAATCTCATTATCTTGCTCCAATCTGGGACTGCTACCAAGAATCTCAGGAAGCCAAAATTGTCCAACTGCTCCCTTCATATGTCCAATCTTTCCTTGTGCTGGCGCTGGAGCCTTGACCCATTGTGACGGCTCTCGTCCAACACCGCATACCATGTAGGCATGGGTGAGCGTCTTTGGAGTTCGTTGCTGAGGCTTGAGGTTCAAGGTCGAGGGAATTGGCTGTGTAATCCGGGAATGGAGAGACGATGTTCTACTTGGAATGATCAAGTTCTGATCCGTCTGGTCTCGGGTGCCGGGTCTGCCCTCGCGGTCTGAAGTGCGCGGGCGGGTGAAAGAAGAGTGGTTGTTGAGTGAGGGCCCCATGATTGCGGTATATATTCAAACTGGCGACTTATTGCAGATTCGAGTCCTTTTATCCTTCTGTTCTCGGAGAAGTATTCTGGAAATAGACAGAACACGGGGAAAGTCCAAGAAGCTCAATTGACCTGGGAGTTTTCGAGTATTCGGAAGGAGCGATGAGAAGGGGCAAGATATAGAAATATTAATGAACGTAGGTTTTGCTGTTAAAGGTTGATTAGTCGTAGGCGCGTGGCTTCGACCAGCAAGCTGCAAACGGCACTGCAAACGGAAGATATGAAGCTTTCCGTCGCTCTGCTGTTGCTGCACAGATCGTGGGTTTGCAGTTGCAGATGCAAAAGCGATCAGGAGCAAAGAGAAAAGAAGACAAGAAGGTGAGAGGAGATTTGAGAGCAGGACGGTGAGATTATGGGATGCCCGCGAAGAATGGGCCCAAACTCGGTTTGAGGACTTCGGACGGGGGGGTTTTTGGGG
>JAAMPI010000310.1:0-43743 GCA_013054445.1 Cudoniella acicularis
AGATTTCTCATTACTCTCTTATTTTAATTAACTCTCTTTGTGTGAGTTTTTCTTACGGTATTTTTCTAACAAAAGATCGCTCCTTCTGCGACTCCGTGGGTGCATCTTTTTGGATTCCTTCAACCGCGGTTCGCTTCGCGATACTACCTACTTACCACAATTCAAAATAATTAAATAACTGCAAATTCAAACAAAAGCATTACTAAATAAGGCAAAAGTTGAGATATTATTTATTTTACTACCCAAACTTTATAATGTTCCAGAATAAGAAGGTGTTTATTTTTTCAAGTGTTTTGTGAGCACTAGGATTGAACAATTGCAAGCGTAATTACTGCTTCATGTAGATAGCGTTTGAGTATCTCTCGTTGCGCGAATAAATTAGGTGCCTCGTAGAATACTCGTGTGTAATAGTCGAATCTCATCCTGGCACAGGTAACTTTGGCACCCTCCCTGCAATATTGTGTAGAGAAGTCTATATATTTAAGGTATTATTTGCGATTTGTGAACAAGCTATTGAGTTGAGGACTAGTGTTGCCATTTCAATGAAGTGGTTATTGGAGCCTATAATAGTTGCTCAAGGACGTTGTTTGTTTAATCGGAAATATTGGAAAGTTGGAAGCGTTAATCGAAGTGAAAGCATTCATTTTTTGGTTTCATTTGATTACCTTAAGAATCAAAAGAGGGTGATGCCTCCATGACGTTCAATCCGCTGTTGCCAAGCGTTTCCATATTAAGACTACCTATCTTCCAGCAAGCAAGCAAAAGTCCCTTTTCCGTCTCAGTAACAATCTCGTAGGGTATCATCTGTATGTAACAAGAATTCCAAAAATCCTAATATATCCAATCCAACTATCCGTCCATAAATTCAACCATAAATCCGAACCATAAAATCATAACATCGTAATCAGCGAGCCGAAACTCTTTCCATTAATACCCTCTTCCTCTGCTTTCCTCTTCTGTTCGCTCTTCCTTCTCTTCCTTCTTCCCTCCAATAACTTTCCTAAAGGCACCAGCTACTGTGAAGCCGCCGAAGAGCCATTCATCACCGTGCCTCCCACACTCGGTATAAACGTTCATCTTGTTTGGCTCAAAACTGTGTCTCCTCTCAGCCTTGACAGTTCTCGGACTCTTTGGTGTGGTTCCCCCACTCCTCGAGAACGGCGAAGAGGGCGGAGGCATCCCGGCCGAGTGCGGCATCGTCTGCCGGCGCTGCTGGCGCGAGCCGGGCATTATTGGAGAGGCTGATGAGTAGGACTGGGTGGGAGAGGGATAGGGTTCGGTGCTTGTCCGTTGCTGCGGGTAGGGCGGTGGCAGTGCTCCTTGGCCCCGAGTGGAGCCTGCTGATTGGCTGTTGGTCGTATCTGCCGAAGAACCAGACGCGGTACTTGACGATGAGGTAGTGATGGAGAGAGGTGCTCTGTTGCTACGCTCTTGGCCCATGGTGGGTGGTTCTGCAATGCGTTACAGTGGGATGAGGTAAGTATAGTTTTTCTGGATAGCGGGATGGGGTCAGTCAATTAATCTTCTGTGCTTGCATGAATGCTGACCTCGTCAACCATCCAAATCTCGCTTTATAATTCTTGGTATCAAGTAAGAACAGTGATTTGAGTTGCTATCAATGCGAAATCGAGGGACGGTAGCAGAGGTATTATGACCACGCAACTTTTTCAAAAAAAGAAGAGGAGATTCGGGAGTGGTGTTGCAGGCGGATGCCTACGAGGCAAACATCCTTCTACTCCCTGGGTGCGACGAGCGCGATACCAGAAACGAGGTGTAGGGCTGACGACATGCAGTGCGCATTCTACCGAGAAATGGTTCGCCGCCCATTTTGCTGCAAGTGACAACTGATCTCGTCTGCTGATTTGCTGGAGGCGAACACGTTGTCCACTTCTGGGACTTGCTTTTTATGCATGTTGCTGGTTTGGGGAGCAATAGTCGAGATGCTTCAAAGAGCTTGTGACGGTGAGAATTGAGGCTCTGCGAGTCTTACGTGGGAAAATGTTTGGATATTTGGAATTTTGTGTATTAGATGTTTCAAACCTTCCAGAAGGTGCTCCTAAATTGCAAGAAGTCGAGGGTGATCAGATGCAATTTGTTACCCCGCATACGGACACTAATCATATTCCTCACCCTGGATGCGTTTCGATCAATTCATAAGATTTCAGTGTAAGTTGGACTGAAGACGCGTGGCCGACTGAAGTATTTAATTTATTACGATATAACTTGGACATGCTTGGCTAGCTATATACTTAGATTTATTTGTCACGTGTGAGATGTGACTTATTTGAGCGAGAGTGAGAAAATCGATGCGCATTTACCCGAGGAAAACCAGAGGAAGAGAGAGACTCAGAGAACCAGAGACCGACCCACAAGAGAAGAGAACTCAAAGGAAAGCTACTAAATTTTCTACGAGAGAAGCAGATAAATTTGCAGGTTTAGATGGATTATTGGATGCATAAAACTATGCAGGGCATGATCTCAGTCGAGATAGGGGCAGGTAGCCGGAATATAGTTCAAACCGTTCAGGATACGTCAAGGGTGGAATTTAAGAGGTCTCTCCTTTCTTTTGATTACATTTAGAGCTTGAGCTAAACATATATATACGATCTTTCACTGACTTTAACTCCGGATCCTAAATGATATACCCCTGAATTACTATTTGTATCAGCATTAACCTCTCACCAAACCCCATTGCCTTCTCTACAGCGCTTCCAGGAAAATCTTACTGGACAGAACCATCCCCCCATTCAGGAAAAGCATCTCGCTCAAAACAACCAAGCCACTCAGTATGAACTCCCCACCCAAGAAAAAGCTGTGATTCAACAAGAGCCCCCAGAGAAACTCCCCGAAAATTCTCGCATCAGCTCCTTGGGCCACAGATTGATCCTTGGTTGCACTCTCCGACTGGAATCGCAAGACCAATTATTTTTGCTCTCTCACTCGCATGTGTCCACTGCTCTCGCAGTGTGTATATAAATCTTCGGGGAGATCTATAAGGACGTTCAGTGACCCTTGTTTCCATTTGATAACTAACTCAGTCGAGCACTTCTCGGAAGATTCTTTCATATTAGGACAATTTAATAAATTGAAGTTGTAATTTAGAAGCCCTTACTATCCCCCCCCCCCCCCGGCTCACTTGTTATTTTGCCATCGTAACACCACTGCTTTTCACGCCATTTTATAAATGCGAGTGACCAATCAGACAAACGAAAACTTCTAGTATCTCTTCCTTAGGAATCGTTAACGAGATTCTAAGTGGTGTTATCTAGAGTGGCAAAATAACAAGTGAGCCGGGGGGGGGGGGGGGGGGGGATAGTAGTGTAGAGACCTGGATCTTCCGTAATTCCCGCGTACTAATTGAAGAAATACAGTAAGCTACGGAACAACAGTCTATCGGAATAGGTAGGTGGGCCTCCAAACAAGTTTACTAAGTGTGTTGTCGGGGGGTTCGGAACATCCGTTATGTCCCCTCGGAGATTCGGAACAAGAGAGAAGCAGCTTATCATTCTCTTAATTCCGCGCTCTTTAAGGCTCCCCGGGCCCCTCTCACTTATGGTTCAACCACTTAGGAACCTCGAAAATGCACTGCTGGAATAAACAAACGAGGATATGGCACCAAGAAACCGCGCAGAGGAGTGATCTCCCGTTATTGAATCCTGCGGCTGCTCTGATCTGTGAGTCATTTCATAACCCTTTTTAAGCCAAAATGGAGTTACTACTGCATGAGAAGTGCGACACGGTGAGATGCTCTTTGCAATATATAAGGAACTACCTCTACTGACTAACTGAATTCTCAAAGATAACTACTCTCAACAAATTGCCAAACTCAACTGCAGAAATGGATCACCCGAAATACGCCAAGTTCGATGTTTCAGAGGCGACTTATAAAGTTGTAAATGAACAAAATATCGAGGCTTTTGTTCTCGTTCCGAAAGGACTTCCACATGGAAAATACCCTCTGCTCGTGGAATTCCATGGCGGCTTTTTTGTGAGAATACCCTGTTTGAAGTATGAAAATCATAGCTAACACCACTAGGTGACCGGAGGAGCTCTGTATCCTGAGGTAATTAACCTACCTTTTTGTCTCATCTCTTCCTCCTGATCAGTTTCAGGTTTCACATTCCTGGCTCCCCCGACCCCATCATCCTCGAAAAATCAAGTGCTAATTTGTTAAGTGGTTCGCAGATTGGATCCTAGAATACTGCGTTCAGCACTCCGCCATTATTGTATCTGCGAACTATCGCCTGTTGCCTGAATCCAATGGCACCGATATTATGGAGGACGTTTCTGATTTCTGGACTTGGATTCGGGAGGACCTCCAGAGCTATCTGACAAGAGTAAAGCCTGGCATCGAAGCCGACCTAAGCAAAGTCATTGTACACGGCGGGAGTGCAGGCGGAACTCTTGCACTCCAGTCTGGCCTTACACAACCACAAGGTTTCATCAAAGCTGTAATTGCCGGCTATCCGGGACTTGGTCTATGGGCACCATTAACTGCTCCGATTATGGGCGCTCCAACAATACCGCCAATTGTTTTGGAGGAGTATTTGACGAACCTTCAGCCAGGAAAGATTGCAACATCGGCGCATCCACCAGAGAGAATGCAGATAGCCCTATGCATGAGACAGCAGGGGATCACCGGAAAATTTTATGGGAGCAACGAAAGTTCATACCCAATGAAAGTGGTGCAGAAGGCGCATCATATACCTTTTCTTTTCCTTTTCCATGGTAAAAATGATATCGCAGTTCCAGCGGAGGGGAGCATCCAATTTGCGGAATTTGTGAAAGAGAGATTTGGTAGTAGTAACATAGATCTCCGCACCGAAGCAGGGGATCACGGGTTTGACATGACTGCTACGTTGGAGACACCGTGGTTGAAGGATGGATTGACTCGTGTAACTGAGTTGTGGCTTAGCTAGAAAGCTGGCAGCCGACGGCCATTTTGGAACGGCATCCCATACACATTTGGCCTGCGTTGTACGGTAGAAATAATACAGAAGGCACTCCACCCCGTATTGAAATTGATGCATCATAATGCTTGAGTATTAAACGGGCCTATGAGGATTGTGCATTGGCCTTGAGACTTCTCGAGCTAGAATCCCTGCACCCGGATCTTTTTCGAAGGATGCCTCGAAGATTCCTGTTTCACGCATCTGCCTGTTTCCAAAACTTCAATCGCCCGGGAAAGGCGTCCAGCAGGGCTAGAACCCCTGCCGAGGCTATATACCATAATTGTGTTCGTTGGCAGCAAAATCCCCGGATCAAGGAATCAAGAGCGATATGGGAAAATAATGCCGCAACTCCGCAATGACGGAAAGTATGAAATATGGACAGAAACAGATGCAACAGAAGTACCGACATAGCACGGAGTAATTGCCTCTGCTTTTTGGTTTCGGAAAAATGATAGATCGGCTAGAGGTGTTCCCCAACTTGGAGAATTCGAGATACAGCAAACCACACTTGTTCCGAGCAAACCTCGTAAAGTCAAAAAAGGCATATCGGTACACCACTGGGTACATCATCCGTATCCTTCTCGGCAGACTACACAAAAAGATCGACTTGCCAACAACCAGGGGATTATGGGTTTATTTAAGTATGAAACCGAAGTCCATCACGTGGAAGGTGGAAGAGAATTCATCCGAAGACGATGTGTCGTTGGCTCGTCTTTTGCGTCAGAGGAAACGAGTTCCGGGCAACAGCAGGGGTGCACAGCAACATCGGGATCTCCAAATGTCATTGCGATCTTGTATCGTAGCGTAGTCTTTCGCAAGACATTTCCATCGCACGAGGACACGACCAATTCGGGTTCGTCGTAGCATCTGATAGATATGAAATTGCAATTGCTGTACGGCATTGAATCAGACTCACGATGCTTGATAAGCACCTGGCCTGGCCGCAGCGTCTGGACTCTGGACTCTGGACCAGCTGAAGCTATCGCCCCTCGTGTCTTCGCCCTGAGCCGTCCCGAGAACGCAGTTGTGCCACCGTCTGGCGAGAAGCCAACGACCAATAGTGTGGATATTGATGCGGGGATGAAGGGCAAAGCCGGGGAACAAATCCAATGATACCGAACGTAGTTGTATTGTGAGGCGTAGAGTAAGGTTGTCCTCGTAGCGGTCTGAGGGCATCGCCGTCACCGCTCGTCGCATGCTGACATGGCGAAATGTACTTTTCACCCCTATCTCGTAAGGGCCCCATCCCATGATGTCCTTCACGACGCGCCACCGAGTCTGGGGGAATTTGGTCGACCTGTCGCCGTGTTGGTGAAGAGCCGCACTGCTCGTGTGATCGTTGTAGCGCGTCTAGGGCGTCCGGAGAGGCTAAATGGAGACAGGACAGGCACTGTCAGGCCGCTTCCCCATGGCATGGCATGGCCAGCATGGCCAGCATGTGATGCGACTGATGTCGACAACAACCGTGCCCGTCCTCGGGGCTCAAAGACCTCAGTACCCAAGCCGCAAGCCGAAGTAGCCCAGCTCTTGCCATCTGCAAGCTGGAGCCCAGCGCCAGCGGTACTCGATGCCCTAGGCCATCCGCTGCAATCGACGACACCGGCTTCGACGTCGGATATCGATATCGTTACTGGTCAACGACTGCTGAGCATCGAGCATCGAGCATCGAGCATCGAACCTAGTCCTCAGTCTAGTTCTGCGCTGCCCGCCGCGTGCGACGCTTCCGCTCATGCGACTCAGCGCTGCCAGCAGTCCTCGTCGTCCATGATGAAACCAGCGTCCTTTCCGCGTCTCTCCGTGTCTCCCCGATGGCCGTCCCCTTGTGCGCCGTGTTGTTTTCGCCAAAGGGGCTTTTAAGAATTTCGGGGACGGCAACTAGCTCTGATTCGTTCCTACCCAAACGCCTTTCCTCGGCCTACAAAGCTCTCACACTCTCTTCTCCACACTTTCAGAGCAGAACCCACTTCCGATTAAATATGAGTGCGTCTTTAAATACTATCGCAACCCCCCCCTCTCTCCAGGCCAGCCTCACCTTACTCCAATCCTTATCAACTCTCCCCGAAAAGCAAGCTCCTAGCTTCCAGAAGTTCCAACTACCACTCTACTTCACTCAGAAATATGGTTACTGTCAATACGGTTAACAAGACCGCCCTGCACCCTGGTGGGGTCCAGTATGTTGCCTCCTTGCCATACACGGCGTTCCTAGAGTCGACAGCAAACAGCCAACTAACCAACCTACAGGCCGGTCAAGGAGCACACCGAACTCGAGGAGGAATTGCACGAGAAGGCACACATCGACTATGACCGTGTAGCTATTGTAAGCATCCACCTGTCCCACGCCTTTCACCATGCTTCCGTTGCTAACGTCGTTGCTTTCCAGGTACCAAACCCAAGCGTTGCTGCCCTGTACGAAGATGCTCTCGTCTACGAAACCGGCTCTGCCATCACATCTACCGGAGCTCTCACAGCGTACTCGGGTGCAAAGACTGGTCGATCGCCTTTAGACAAGCGGATAGTGAAGGAGCCAAGCTCGGAGAACGAGATCTGGTGGGGGTATGTTACTTGCTATACATATTTCTACGAAGCATGCTAATTTTGATCCAGACCTGTGAACAAGCCCATGACACCTGATGTAAGCTCCAACTTTGATTCTTTCTCTTTTACATTCATGAATTCTCTGCCGACGGCCGCGACCGAATGTGTCTCCCACATTCCACAGACTTGCTGTTTACATCCGAACCTCTACAACGCCTCGACCCAATTGCGCTCAATTGCATTCCCCTCCGCAAATTCCGAAATAATCGTCCTTCTATCCGCACACATGGCGGCCTCACTTGTGGACGTCACAATTATTGTGTGGAAGGCCTGTTTGCAACCCCGCATTTTCATGGAGGGGCTGGCTCGATGCGCCATTATGTCATTTTGTCTCGGCAATGTCCCCCGCATCACGTGGCTCGCGAATCAACGCGCAAACCAAACCCTGGGAACATTTCGGAACACAATGCTGACTGGTCGTGCTCTAGGTCTGGAGAATTAATCGAGAACGTGCGATTGATTACCTGAATACAAGAAACCGCATCTATGTTGTTGATGGCTTTGCGGGATGGGACGAAAAATATCGAATCAAGGTCCGAGTCGTGTGCGCTCGCGCCTACCACGCTCTTTTCATGCGCAATATGCTTATCCGACCTGATCGAAAAGATCTTGAGCACTTCCACCCAGACTACACCATCTATAACGCCGGATCTTTCCCTGCAAACAGATATACCGAGGGTATGACTTCTGGGACCTCAGTTGCTATCAATTTTGCCGATAAAGAGATGGTCATCCTTGGTACCGAGTACGCTGGAGAGATGAAGAAGGGTGTCTTCACTGTCCTATTTTACGAGATGCCCGTCAAGCACAACGTCCTCACTCTCCACTCTTCCGCTAACGAAGGCAAGAATGGTGATGTTACCGTTTTCTTTGGTCTTTCTGGCACCGGCAAGACCACTTTGTCAGCCGATCCCAACCGTGCTCTGATTGGTGATGATGAACACTGCTGGAGTGATCGTGGAGTTTTCAATATCGAAGGAGGTTGCTACGCCAAGTGCATCGGACTTTCCGCTGAGAAAGAGCCCGATATTTTTGGCGCTATCAAGTTCGGGTCTGTCCTTGAAAACGTTGTGTTCAACCCTGAAACTCGTCATGTTGATTACGACGATTCGACCCTCACGGAGAACACTCGATGTGCTTATCCTATTGAGTACATTTCCAACGCCAAGATTCCGTGTCTCTCGGAAAACCACCCTAGCAACATCATTCTCCTCACCTGCGATGCTCGCGGTGTGCTGCCACCTATTTCCAAGCTCAATTCAGCTCAGACTATGTTCCACTTCATTTCTGGCTATACCTCTAAGATGGCAGGCACCGAAGATGGTGTGACAGAACCACAAGCCACATTCTCTTCCTGCTTCGCGCAGCCTTTCTTGGCTTTGCACCCTATGCGATATGCTAAGATGCTGGCTGACAAGATTGAACATCACAAGGCCAATGCTTGGCTCTTGAACACAGGATGGGTTGGTGCCGGTGCTACCACCGGTGGCAAACGTTGCCCGTAAGTACTATAGATGCCTAGTCCTTGGATATTGCTAACAGCGGTTAGATTGAAATACACCCGTGCTATTCTTGACGCTATCCACTCAGGGGAGCTTGCGAAGGTCGAGTACGAGACATATGAGACATTCAACCTAGCAGTACCAAAGACGTGCACTGGTGTCCCATCAGAACTTTTGAACCCAAGAAATGCGTGGACCGCTGGCCACGATAGCTTCCGGGAAGAAGTCACGAAACTCGGTGCCCTGTTTAATGAGAACTTCAAGAAGTACCAATCCGAGGCGACAGAAGAAGTCATCAAAGCTGGGCCTGAAGTCAAAGTTTAGATTGGGTTGGTATTTTTTCTGGGCGGGTTTGGATGGGCAACACAAATTGCAGGCGTTTATATGATGTTGCTACTGTACAATATTAGCAGCTAGTGACTCGATTGTACTACAATACAACCAATATTTAAAGTAAAAAGACTTGTTGGTGACATGTGAAAGTTGTGACGCAACCCGTTGTTGAGAGATGTATAGATAGATGTGCTTCTCGCTGTGAAATGGTCAAGACAAGCATTAGTGAGCGGCGTTCATCTAAGATCTCAAGGAGTTGTTAATGCTGGTGAAATATGCACAAAAGAGAGAAAGAGATCTAGGTAGGTAGAAGGCATTATTTTGACCTATGTCGGCTAATGATCAAAGACGGAGAATTGCCATTCGGTCTGCGGCTCTGGCATTGAGGGTCTGGGCCCGTTCTTGGCCAACGCACCGCACCACTACTAGCTCCCCACCCGAATTCACAGCCTCGGAAAGAAAAGCAAGTAAAGCAACGCAACACAACGTACCGCACACCCGCAGATGAATCAATTACCTCTCCCGTAACGCCAGCATGCCTTCGGAGCATATCCAGTCGCAGGCGGCGGCACAATCGCAATCGCAGGTGAGACCCAGCTTGGGCGATCGCTCGTCGAACTCCATCCAAAGCTATGAGACGGACTCGCCGTCAACCACACCCCCTCATGGTAAAGCAAAGGTTCAGAAGCACGTAGTCCACAGCGGACGTATACACACCAGGGTTCCATCGACCAAAGGGCTGCATAAGCTCTCCAAGACGCACGGCAACGGCCCGGGCAACGCCCATGGCAATGATGGGTCGCACACGGATCTGAAGAAACTCGGGAGAAACTCATCAGCAACCAATCTGGTGAAGAAGAACGCTTCACACGTCACTTTGAAGCGCAATCGTTCGTCCGCCGACGTGCCCAAGCGACCCAAGTCATCGTCATCCAACGGCCAGGGTCACAAGAGGCTGACATCTGTTCATTTCGAGATTGGGGATCAGGACGATCAGTGGGAAGAAGCAAGCTCTTCTGCGTCACCGGCGCTTTCTCGAACTGTCTCTCGCAGCGGCCAATCGTCCGCGAAGCTGAGTGCCAACAACTCGCGACCGCCTTCCCCCTCTCCCCCCTCGCCGCACAAGGTCGAGTCTCCCGCGGCGAATGGGGCGCGTAACCATACCGCTGACGCGAAGATCATCACTGAGCGGCTTCTTCAAAGGACACCCTCGCATCTCGCAACCACCACAAAGATGTCTCTTGCGACCGCCACGCCTAAAGGGCACTCTCCCGACTCCTTGGGAAAAGCTCACAGCTCCACCCTCAACGGCAATACCTTAAATAATACTCCGCAGATAGGCAGCAAAGAGGATGTGGTGTCCCGCTTTGTAGGGGGTTCCGGCACACCGAGCGAGAACTCCCCCTTTCTAAATAACTCGCGACGCAAATCGCAGGACTCAAAGCACGGCCCGGAAGAAGTGAAGCGCGCGCAGTCCATGGGAAACCTCACTCGGCACGACTCTTCGGCACGAGAAGACGAAGACGATGAAGAAAGTGCGCTGGCACCGCGCTCAAGGAAGGCCTCTATGACCCACGCCATATAATCCTCCCCAGCAGTCTCGGACACAGCAAAAGTTATGGCTACAACGCGCGAGTTCTAATATAGAGCCCACGCAGATGGCGCCGGGCGTAGCAATTAATGGATTGACAGGTCTACATGGAGGATTTGGAGGGACATCCCTAGTCGGAGCTGGCTATGATGGCAAAGATCCACGAATAAAACTACAACTGGAACGAACGGGCTTAGAGTACTTGGTAGTTAGGCGCCATCAAGACCCTATTGGCCTTGCGCTCAAAAGACTCAATCAATTACCCGGCGCAGAGAAATATAGGAGGATACCGCCTCAGAACTCCCGAAAGGCAGAGTTGGCTGGTAGTGCAGGACGATATGGCCTCAGTCAGAGCGTGAAGGAATCCCGAAGTAGAACGAAAGATGGGAAAATACCGACGGGGAATGGGAGTTATGATGGCGGTGGGCAGTCTGGTGGGAGTCAAGAAGACACAGGGCTGAGTGGAGTAAGAGATGAGGATGATAGTGTCAGTGCCATTCTTCGATCGATGTGGGACAAGAATTTCGACTTCAGCACAAGTGCCGATTAACAACAAAGGAATAGTCAGGCAGTTGTCCAGATCGTTTGATGCACCCATTTTACCTTCTTTTACTACTCTGCGGGGTTGTATTGCAAGGCGTTTTTTTGGTAGGGGACGGTCGATAGCATGTCTTTTAGCGCTGGCAACCGGATGGGCGTTTATGGCATAGTGCATAAGTTACGGCCGAGCATTTGGGAACGCTTTCCCTCATTATGGCAATTATAGAAAGATCCTGCGATCGAAACACAATACATTCACGAACAACCTTAGCCGTTGCAGTACAAATTCCCATCAGTGACTGTGAAAATCCTCAACCATTAATTCAAGAATATTGAACCTGATAAGCTTTTCGGCAAGCCTCTCTACCTCAACGGCGACCCTCCTAAGCCCGACCCCAAACTGGACCCTTTCCCTGGTGTCCATGAGCGTTCGAACGAGCCTGCGGTTCCAGGCGCAAGTCCAATCGGCCTCCTCACCGGTGTAGTTGGTCCGCTGGGTGGCATGCTTCCCGCCCCGCTGATCTGGCCCGCGGCCAACCCGTGATTCTCTCCCATAATTGGCGGCGTCTCAGTCCGTTCAATCAGATGGCCATCTTTCTTTGCCGCAGGCGGCTTGTAATTCATCTCCCTACCTGTCCTATAAATATCCTGCAGAATAGTTTCCAATATCCCGGCATCCTGAAACTCAAGATACTTTTTGTAGAGCTTGAGAGCAGTGCGTGCATCTTCGATACTGTCGTGTGTTTCGAGCTGGATGTCTTCTTTGAGGAGGTACCAGGCTAGGAAGGCAAGCGACAGTTTGCGGAGGCGTGCCTTGACGAAGAAGAAGTCGATTGTATCGATTACTTGCGATTTGGGGACGTGTATGTTGGTTACGCGGAAATCTTGCTTGAGACCGTGGCCAAGGAATTTACAACCTAGGTTGAGGAGGATCCAGAGCTTTTTGTAGGCTAATTTCAGGGGGACGAGGTTGTGTTTTGAAAGCCGCGGGTCCAGATCTCCCTTTACGATACCAGAGTATGAGGTTAGGTAGTCAACGATGGGTTCTTTGCTGGCGATGTAGTCGTCAATGAAAGGAAGACCCTCATCCTCTCCAGCTCCTCGCACCACTGAAACTCGAGCGAGTGCATATACGATTGGTCTGATCGTTTCTCGCTCTCCATCCGAATTCATTTCTATTTCAGGTTGTCTCACTGCAACAAACTCGGTGTCCAAGGCAACAATGGTTCCTTCTTCTGGCGCTTCTTGTGGCGTCAGAGGACGATATGTCTTTTCCCCAGGATTGGTACTAGTTTGACTTAGTATTGGAAAAACTGTTCAAAAAGTGAGTCGCTTACTTGTGATCTATATAAAGCAGCGATGTATCCAAATTCTGCTTCCAAGAATTATCGATGCGGTTGTTGGCGGCTTTAACCTGGTAAGTGATAACAGAGGGTACTTTCCAGGACATGTTAAATGTCAAAGCCTCTTCGGCCTTGATTGGCCTGACCAAAAAATCGTTAAAAAGATGCCATTGGCTTTCTGCAGGAGCCGATGGCATGGAGTGTGCCACTACAAAATACAAGTTAGGAGAGTAAAATTAAGGTAGGTGGGTACTAACCGTTCACAAGAGACACAAGGTGGGACTTTTGATGTTGACCACTGTCGATATTGGCTGCAAGGCCAATTAAAGAGTACACGGTGATGTTGTGTATACCGCGCTGAAGATGAAGCTTCAAATCTTCGCCTTGGTAACAGAAGAAATTCCCCTGATCAACGATGATCCCAATTTCCTCGGGTAACCACCCGGGCGTCACCCAGAGTTGTTTCGCTTCTGGGCTTGTGATGGCTGCATTTAGCATCAAGACTGCTGGCACACTGTGTATTGTCTTACGCGTTGCGAGCGATTGATACCGTTGGCATCGACTGCACCAACCTCGGCTTGTTGTTTCATGCTCAACACTCGATTTCAAGACGTTGGAGAACGATACTTTGGGTGCTCGTGCATTTCGAACAGTGAGTTTCTACATCATCAGCTTTACTCTAGCAGGCAAGTAGAGTATTATATACCGGTAAAGGATAGAGTAAGTCATTCACAAAGGTAGTGCCCGGCCTCGTATGCTCGCTTCGACAATTCATACATCGGATGGCAGTCGTGGCAGAAGTCGCTAAAACCTGTCTCAAATTAGCATGGATACAAATAGGGTGTAAAGTGGCGTCCTACGTGATCAAACGCGGGAGAGTATGGAGGCATGCTTCTATAGTCTTGAGCAATTTTGTCAAGCAAAAAACGGTTGAGGCCCTGAAGCATTGTTGTAAGAGATGACCCTGGAGCGTCTTCTTCGAGTAGCCCAAGTGGTCCCGCTACGGAAGATCAGCATTTATTTATCTAACAGGCTATTCTCATACCTTGAGGATGGTTGCTAAAGGTCTTCAGCATATTGGTAGCTTGGCAGATGGAGCCTTCAGCTTTCTCTAGCATATCAAACAAAAATCCCATCTCGCATAATAAACACAAGTCGTTGACGCATGCAGTTGCTGTATGCTGCAATGCGAGATTGCGGATCAGGGGGGTGAAATGCATGACTTGCAGAAGTGGATTGGCGTAAGAATTAGCGATGTGGATCTCAAGGCCGGAATATGCAGTTTTGTTGTAGAACCTGTAAGCAATTAGTATAAGAACTATTAAATTTCAGGATACTTGCTACCCGAAGTCAAAGTCATCCACACCAAACTTGCTGTACTTGATCTCAACATTCCGGTACATGACCGGAACCTCAGCCTTCATGCTAGACAGTTCTGTAGCCACAATAGCATCAGCAGCATCACTAATCCTTCGTTCTGACGACGTGTCATTCGCAGACTCTCTTGCCTTTTCGCTCAAGAATTTCGGAGCCTGTAGGCTCGCTGAAGTCTTCTCGGCTGTTCTAGTATTTTCGACTTGATTTCTCTTCAAACCTCGAGTATTCCGCCCATAGCCGCCCCATTCAGTGACTTTCAGAGAAGACATCATTTGAGGATCGACTTTTGGGGGTGGAGCTCCAACTTCAAAAACCATATGACTCGGCCACGCGGACAACAACTGCTCCCGGTAGTACGGCATGCCAATACCATTAAGTGGCCTGTTACCCGTTAGCATGGCATTTGAAATTAAGATACAAACTCACGTGTCAACATTCCAGTCCATTTGGGACTGAGTTTCTTCTGGATCGGCAAATTCAACTGGATTACTGAGTTCTGCAAAGCGGATTCGAGAAGGTGATCCCCAAAGATGGATGTTACACTCAGCATCAGCCAGCACAATGGCTTCTCCTGACGGGGCAATTTCCACCATGCTTAGATATGTCAATACATTCGCCTGTCTTACGTTGCTGGTATTTACATTCATCAAGTCAACTATGTGCATTTGACCGAGCTGAGAGACAACGATACTTGTTGTTGACATACGAGGGTGCATCCGTACATATGCTGCACCTGCTGGAAAGGGAATTGGAGACATGGAGCTCATATTTTTCAAGTCGAACACATTGACTAATGGATCGAGCATATATGACTGCTGTTGTCTGAGAGAGTAACCACATGTTACAATGAAATCATGCTGGGCATCCATATCATTGATCAGTGAGGCATGGGCATTCCAGGTCTTGACAAGATTAAAGGTTATAGAATCGAGGATGTTAACCGAACCAGTTTTAGTAGCTGCACAAATATATCGACTTCGCTTCATGATCGTATAATGGTCGTTGGTGGGAATCTGAGAGCTTAGCGACGTCTTTCCAAATCACTAGGTTTCCTACCTGTTTCGTAATGGCTCCTTTGTCTACGTCGACCGTGAACATATAATCCTGTAGTCCAGCCACTAATATCTCGGAAGTTCCTTTTGAGGTGTAACTCATACATCGTAGGTCTTTCATTTCGTCATGACTAGAAGACAGATAGATCAGTCTTGCCCGGCCTAATAAATTGCTGCACCGTACTTGATGTGCCACAGGGGAGGTCCCCTTCGCATCGCCATATGTACACTCCTCGAGCACAGAGAGATCACGCCTTTCTCGTGGAAGAGGATCTGCCGTACGGGACCTTCGCCGGCCTTGAAAGAAGTATATCGCGTGAGTTCAGTGCCGTAGAAACCCGAGACGCGCCCAAATTCGTTCCCAACCCAGAGAAGTTCCTGGGTCGAGTCAAAGGTCATCGAAGAAACAGGCGTGGGGATGGCATTCTGCCCCGGAGGTGGGAGGAGCAGACGCCCAACCTGATGACAAATAACAATTCAGCAGACTTTCTTTTATCAAGAGGGTCGAGCATCTCGAGGCTGCCCCGTTGCAAAGTAGAAAGGGAGTGTCCGAGTAGGGACAGTAGCTCAACTTGAGGTATTCGGATTGGAGATATAGTAGAAACACCACTCACTTCCTCCCAATCGCCATCTACTCAATAAATTAGTACTTTAAATTCGACAAAAATGCAATGGAGTGGAGCGTGGAGCTGTTTTGACTCCCAAGAGGTCGGCTCCCAACACAGCTCCCAGCTCTCAGCTCTCAGCTCTCACACCCAAAAAACCGCAGATTAATAGGAGAATAAGACTTACCCATATAGTCGATTTGGGCCCTTGCTACCAGGCCATGATGGTGTCGTGTCCAAAGAATGGCTGGCCTTCCTTTGAAGTCAACAAGCGTAACGTAGAATGATTCTGCCGGGCTGACTTGACTGAATCCAACTTGCGCAAGGCGGTCAGACCCAAATGTGGGTGTGCTCGGCGGCGCTGACCTGCAGCGGTGGCTGCTGTTTTGACACACCTCCAAGGATTCTCGTGTCTCAACTGCAGTACAATTCGGTTTGCAATGAATGGCATACATTCCAGGTTTGGGAGCCTTTCATTTCACTGGCTGAACGTAACGTTTCTTTCTAATTTGTCTTTCCCCTTTCCCCTTCTCTCATTGCTCTCTTTCATCACTTTAAAATCCATTTTTTAACTTCGCTTCACTTCAATCACTATGAACTTTTACGATTCAGCTTTCATTTTCCTCATCACAGGCTGCGGCCTGCTGACATGGCAGCAATACCGCTCCCAGGAGGAGAAGCCAGAAGAGAAGTCACTCACGAAAAGCGCCGTCACCCCGCGAGCGAAGGCTGAGGCAAGCCAGTTCACCCGCTTGTTTCTCACTGTTTACTGTCTAGTAATGGGTTCAGACTGGCTTCAAGGTATGCTTCTAGAAGTTTTTCCTGCGACCTAACTCATGTGTCCAAAGGTCCTTATGTGTATAGTTTGTACAAAGATCAATTCGAGCTTCAGGAAAGAATAGTCGGCCTGCTGTTCGTCACGGGATTTCTTTCCGGAGCCATCTCCGGCTACTTCGTGGGCCAATTTGCAGATAAGCATGGAAGGAGGACAGCATGTCTGATCTTCTGCGTAACTTATTCCGTGGCCTGCTTCTCAACTCTCGTGCCCAGTCTTCCAGCTTTGTTCTTTGGCCGAGTTTTTGGTGGCTTGAGCACTAGTCTCATGTATAGTGCTTTTGAAAGCTGGATGGTAACTGAATATCACAAGAGGCGCATCGACCATGCGGGAACAAGTTTAAGCAGCATGTTTGGGCTTATGACCACGATGAACAGCATTGTTGCAATTATTTCAGGTGTCTTCAGTGAGTGGTTGGTCCAGGTAACAGACACAAAAGGAGCACCTTTTATGGCAAGTGCTGGCTTGCTTACCATTGCCTTCTGGATAATTTGGGGATACTGGGTAAGCTTTTTGTTCCTATTTTCTCATGCCATTTTAATTTCAATCTACTATTACGGACTTTTCTCTACCGCGTTCTTTTCATGCTGATTTTCTTTTTACCAGACCGAGAATTACGGGGACAGCCACACCCAGGGCGACCCACCAACCTTGTCAACATCTCCCACCCCGCCCGCCAAGTCAGTTCTCAAAACTATCTTAACTGATAAAAGAATCCTAACCTTGGGCCTTGCGTCCTGTTTCTTCGAAGGCTCAATGTACCTTTTCGTCTTTTTCTGGACCCCCGCTCTCAAAGCCGCTCACTCCCAGGCCTCTCCGCTTCCCGCCAACCACTCTCCCAATCTGCCGTTGGGAATGATATTTGCCTGCTTCATGGCCTCTGTTATGCTTGGGTCCCTCCTTTTCAACTTCCTCATCTCTAAGCACCAACTACTTACTCCCTCACGCCTTCTAACTATTATCTTCGCTACCGCCTCGTCCTCCTTACTTGTCACCATCGTACTGAAGTCAGAAGTCTTAACATTTTGGAGCTTCTGTGTATTTGAGCTGTGTGTGGGCATGTATTGGCCTAGCGTGGGTTACTTGAAGGGACGCTTCGTTGAGGATGGTGTGCGGGCGAGGATTTATGGAATGTTACGAATTCCATTAAATGTCTTTGTGGTTGTCGCATTGAGCTTCATTAAAGAGGGAGAGGCATATAGAAACTTGGTTTTCTTGATTTGCAGTGGGTTATTGGTTATCACTTCGGGAATTTTCCATTGGGTTGTTAGAGAATAAATTGGTAGCATTTTCCAGACGTTAAAAATAGGGAATAGGGAGAAATATGGGAACTAGTACCTCGGGGGAAATGGAAAATGGCGTTTGTGTTGTACAATAGGGGAAGCGGGTCTTTCATCCTAAAATGGGTTTGAATCACTGGACAAATATAGAGAGCATGGACTTAAAACAACATGTAGGATACGGACTCAAAACTTGGCAAATTTCACCCTTATTCGTCAATATGTCCACAACCTCACACAAAAGGAAGCAAGATTCTTAAGGAAATGAGATGGAGGCCTATGGGAGAGTCTGTACCAAAACCCGAAGATCAATGAAGCAATTTCAAAAAAGTAAAGATCAATGGAGATTAAGTCGAGAGTGTTCTTCACCTCCTATCTGATGCTACGCTAGAACCAAGGCAAAAGCTCAACCTGAACGGCTATGCGCCGGTGCCAGAAAACCATGAACCCCATATCCATCCCCATCCCGAAACCTTATGAACACCATACAGAATGCGTAAGAAAATGCATCCGCAATCCATGCGGGTTACCGTCTGCCCTGGCCATGACCTCTGTCCAGCATAGATAGGTTCAATGCGATACTAAACTTCTTCCATTTGGCCTGCGGGTTCCTCGTCTTCATCACCGAAGCTGCCAACCGATGACATGTCGTCGTCGTCGTCCGACTCCGCCCCAGCTTCATCTGCAGCATCTTTGCTTGCATATTTAACTACGTATTCTGGTATATGTTAATGACAATATACCCAACAATATCAAAACTCCCTAAACCTACCCTTGACTTTCGCATCGTAGCTCTTCGGTTCTCGCATGAGGAGCGCAGCAGCTTCACCGTTCAAAGGATCGGTAGGATTTGGGTATCGAAGAAGTTGTGGAAGGAAGACTTCGAAGATGTTAATCATGTCGAACATGGGCGACCAGGTCTGGTTGATGACATCTAGACAAACCGAGCCGGACCTTGGTACGCCGTCAGTACTCGCTTGTATATCCGGATAAGAACATACAACTCATCGATATTGGGATGGAAGATGCGATTAACAAAGCCGATGCTAGGTGATTTGTATGGGTATTGATCGGGTAGCTCGACATGAACTTTCCAGATTCCACCTTGAAATGGTGCTACGGCCCGTCAGTTGCCTATACATCCCTCAGATATCATGAATGTGACCAACTCTCTTCAGGCCCCTTGAACCGAACATAAAACTCTTGCCTATGCACTATCAACAAATCGTTCTTGGTTTGATGGAGGTTTGCATGTACACTAGAAGACAAGGAATCTTAGCATATTTCACAAAGGATTGAGAGAAGGCATTATACTATTGTCATTGACCAGAGTGACCTCGTAGTCGCTCATAAGCCTGTAGTAACGTCAGAAACGAACGCGGTAGTTGGTTGCGAGCGCCCTCGAGGGTCACATACATCCTGTTGCGCAATAGTTAGCTAAAGCATCGTTTGAAACAAGCAATGTGTGCTTACTTCATGACCTGCAAGTGGTAAGTCTCCAGTCAGCCTCTGCCCCTCGCAGACTCCCAATGCGAGCTTCACTCACATCAGTCTCAATTCGACGTCGAGGACTAGACATTGTGTGGCTCTTTCCTTGGTTGTTCCTTTTAGGTTGCGCACGCACAGAAGAGTCGGGTCCGGGGTGCGGGGTTGAGTAGTATGGTATCCGACGTTGTGTGTCGAGGTCCCAAGGTGCGTATTAATATTTTGAGGAGGTGGTGGTTGAAGTTGTCGAATGCAAGTACGAAGTTGTAGGGCGGAGATGACGGAAGTAATCGCGATAAGAGTCTTTATCGCTTCAGCAAGCCGGTGGTTGCCGTGCCGTAACTCCCTTTGACTCCTGGGGTATTTGCAAGTGAATATAGCTAGCTGTGAGTCTAAAAGTCCGATATCGCTCGTGTCAAAGGTTTGAAAGAGGTCAAGCACACCAGCGACGAGTTGGGTGAAAAGGTAGAGGTAGAAGTTGGGTATTATGTACTACTAGCAGAGTATGAGTCTTGACGCACAACTGGCAGGTCAGGTGCTCGTAGGCCAGGACGGAGTACGTGCCGTGGCGAGAATCTCAGCGTGTCACAAGGAGGGAGGGGTTCCAGCGGTGCATATAGGTACGATCTGAGGATTCAAAACAGAACGACCAATTGCATGGGCGGCATACAAAGACGAGGGAGAGGGAGGTCTCGTGACCAAGGCCAAGAGCCCCGCCCCTTTGATCGATCGCCTCGCTTGGCTTGCAGCGCATTCCCCGAGGCTCATCGGTAGCCGACCCCTCCACCTCCAAAAAGTCAGTATGAGAAACACTGCGTGGGACTCATCACGACTTGATAAAATTCAAATCTCAGCTCAGCAATGGCGATCTTTCCTTTCTTTTCATGTAATGCTCTTTCGAGTCATCGCGACTCCTTCCATCAACTAAACAACAACCTCGAATTTCCGCAATGCCGCCATCAATTTCCATCGCCAGGTGCTCTCGTGCCCTCTCTTCCCAGCACCTTCGCCCAGCTTCGTTCATCGTCAGGCCTTTGACGTCGCAATTTCAAGGCAGGCACAGCTCCCATTCGCCGATGGGCTCTCCAGGGCCAAATATACGAAAGAAAATCACACTTAATTCTTTGCGAACCATGTACAAGAAAGGGGAACCCATCACAGTACTGACAGCTCATGACTTCCCTAGCGGTCACGTCGCTGACGCTGCGGGAATGGAAATCGTGCTCGTTGGTGACAGCCTTGCCATGGTTGCTATGGGTATGGAAGACACCAGCGAAGTGTTGCTAGAGGAAATGCTTCTCCATTGTCGCTCAGTAGCTCGAGCAGCGAAGACCGCCTTCATTGTAAAGACTCCAAACCCTATATCAACCAGATCCACTAACACGTCCACTCTAGATCGGTGATCTACCGATGGGTTCATATGAGATTGCCCCGGAGCAAGCTTTAGAGTCCGCAATTCGTGTCATTAAAGAGGGTCGTGTTCATGGCGTCAAACTCGAAGGTGGAATCGAAATGGCTTCAACAATAAAGAAAATCACAACCGCTGGAATACCAGTACTAGGCCACGTTGGTCTCACACCGCAACGTCAGAACTCCCTTGGTGGTTTCCGGGTACAAGGCAAGACTTCTGCCAGTGCTATGAAAGTCCTCGAAGACGCACTCGCTGTCCAGGAAGCTGGCTGTTTTGCAACTGTGCTTGAAGCCGTGCCTGCTGAAGTCGCCGCTCTCATCACGAACAAGCTTTCCATTCCCACTATCGGCATCGGTGCCGGAAATGGATGCTCTGGTCAAGTATTGGTTCAGGTGGACATGACTGGAAACTTTCCACCTGGCAGATTCATCCCGAAATTTGTGAAGAAATATGGGGACGTCTGGAGCGAGAGCATGCGAGCTATAGAAGCTTATAAAGATGAGACGAAGAGTCGGGCCTACCCTGCGCCTGAGCATACATATCCAATTCCAAAAGCGGAGCTTGAGGCATTCGAGCGTATCTTGGACGCAAAGGATTTTTGATAATTCCTTTATATCCGTGCCCCCATCGTCAAGAGTTTGGAAATATCTTGGATGTTTTGTATATTACTTCGCGTGGCTGGTGTTTGGTGATCTATTGGTCTTCAGCGGGTTGACGGGACGTCGCCCATAGCAGTGATTTTAATGAATTATGAGTTAAGATAGGGTTCGTGACCTCTCTATCCAAAAGCAGGAGTGGTTGAATAGTTGACCACAAGTCGACCTTCGGAGTCTTTGAAGCACTGCAATGATAAAATGTCAATATTATTGCCTATAACTTCCCTGAAGCCAAAGGGGGAGCACTTACCCTATGTAAATTTCCGACAATCTCATCCAACGCTGGAGCAAACGTTGAATTAACGTACAAGAACACACTTTCCCTCTCTGTTACCCCCAGTCTCCGTCTGAGCCACGAAACAACAGACTCAAATCTCTGTGTTGCCGCAACCCTAACTATGGACTTTTGTATCGCTGGCGCATTAACTGGCTTGAAAAACACCTGGACTTTGGGTGCGGGGAATTCTCCGGCTGCAGCAAGCGCACTTGTCGCATCGCGGGGTAGTTGGGTGAGGATTATGGAGGAGGCCATCGTGAGAGGAAGGTTGGGCTCTTGAGCGGAATCGGGAATGGTATTTCCATTGTCAGAGAGGTTGGGCGATGGGGATGACATTTTGGCGATATCCTAGTGACGTCAAAAATGGGAAGTGTTGTTGTTGGACTTGTGTTGCGTTAAGCAGAAGTTGGTGTAAGGTTGGCAAGGCTGAGGTTTTGAGGTTGCGCGGCCTTTCCTGGTGTAAGCCTCGGACATGTGACAAGAGCTGCTGACTAGAGATGCATAACATTAAGTACCGATATTTCATTATATACATCTATGATACATTGCTGCTAGTTTCTTAATGCTTCTATATCGACAATTTCTTTCACCGCTTCTGTTGTCAAAATCAGTGGTGAATCTTCCTGTACACATATACTGTCTTCTATTCTGATTCCGATTCCCCTGAAATGTTTTGGCCATCTTTCATCATCCGGAACATATATTCCTGGTTCCACAGTAACGCAGTATCCAGTTTTTAGCGGTACAGATCGAGAATATCCCGGACAATCATGGACATCTAGGCCAATATAGTGGCCTACATGATGAGGGAATAGAGTTTGAATTGCGTCGCCTGATACGTCGAATCCAAGCTGCTTCAAAGCATCTTTAAGCCCGTGCTCAGTGACTTCATGGATCTTGTCCAAAGTCATGTTTGCACTTTCTCTGCATAGAGAAACGCTACTTCGCTGCACTCGAAGTATTGCTTCGTAGAGCTCTCTTTGAGGGTCGGAAAATTTCCCGTTGATAGGCCAGGATCTTGTGATATCCGCAATATATCCACCATATTCACCGCCGGCATCTACAAGGACAATCTCGCCATCTTTGAGAATATCGTTGTTTCGGACATAATGAATGCTTAAAGCATTTCTCCCTCCTGCGATAACGGGAATGTAGGCAGATGCCTCGCAACCCCCAATCTTAAAATCATAATCCAAAAAGGCACCAAGGTCTTTTTCTTTCGTCCACCGTCGGCGCATGGCATTTGTAAATGCTCTTCCAGAAATTTTGCCGGCCATCCGCATATTAGCAATTTCTGCCTCGCTTTTTCTAATTCTCAGTTCATGCATTAAAGGGTTTAACGGTTTAACCTTGCTACCTTTGATCATGACTTGAAAATCGTTTGGTGGCGCATCTTGGTTTCGGAAAAAACGGCCAAGGCCAGAACATTTAGCAATGTCTGTATAAACTGTGCTGGCTCCTGATATAAGGGGCGGGAGTAATGTATGGAGACTGTTCACATCTCCTGACTTCATATTCGTCAGTATATGTTGTAAGTGGCCCGCGTAGGAAAAGGACCTCATCTGCATTGAAAACGTCCAAAGCTGCTTGTTCTCCTGATCTAGCACCATCCCATTGCTCTGCTCTCGCATCTTTCGGTCTTAGGAAAAGATGGAAATTATATTCTTCGCCGGATCCTTTCTCGATAACTACTACTGCTTCAGGCTCATTAAAGCCTGTAAGGTAGAGGAAGTTCGGTTCTTGGTGAAATTCGTAGAAAACTGCACCGGATCGGTACTTCGTATCAGATGATGTAAGAATGGCAATGGCATTATCAGGAAGACTTGCAGCAAGCTTCGCCCGTCGATCAGCATATTCTTGTGCAGTGATCCCAGGAGTGACTGGTGTGGCAGCACAATCAGTGATCGTCCAAGTCTTGCAGGTGAAAAAAACATACTTTCTCCTACGCGCAGCAAATGAGGATGGGTTTCATGTACAGGTTGACCGAATTGCAAATCCGCTGCTGAGACAGAAGCGTACGCTCGTTTCAAGGGTACCTGTTGTTGCACTCCCCAAGCTGGTGGCTTTGTAGATCCTCTGGCGAGATTCTGCGTCCTTACAGCTGTATTTGAGAGTGATCTTCTCTTCAATCCCTCTTGCATTTGGTTTCTTGAGCAAATAGAGGCGAGCCGATTGCATCGAGGCCCCCATGACGGAGAAGGCAGTGCTGCTGCATTCTGAATTCGCTGAAGAATAGGGATCGGCGCCTTCATGATTGAGGGTGTATTGGCTGTGGTGCCAGATCAACTTGGGCGACTCAAGTCATGGTATCAATGCTACTAAAAAGCTTCGTTTTCGTCGTTTTACGATAAAAACGAAGCATAAAGTATATCAAAATGCTGTACAGTGGGAGTGTCGCGCTAAAAACCCTTGTCCGTTGCTGTGGTGGTGACAGCTCGGGCGCGTCTACAAGCGGGTCCGAGCACCAGCTGCCCTCAAGCTTTGTTGATGCTTGACAAACACCAAAAGTCCCCAACCTCACGTTCTTCAGGTCCCAGCCAGCATTATCCCCACCACGTTCCTTGACCTGTGTACTCACGGCGTGCACTCGACGGCCAGATACAGGACTCAATCATCTCTTCCAATGTCTTTGTAGACCTGCTCTGCATCTGGTTGGACGTGTTCAGTCGCGTGCACCCCACTCCTTCAGTCTCTGGCTGCCCGAGAACTCAAATACTTTCATATGGCAGCAGTATCTATATCACCCTTGCCACACACTCTCTCCACCATGTCCAGTAGGAGAGTGCCTCTCTCGAACAACTCCAATGCTGTCAATTCTCCCTACCGCGCCACTGCAGCATCCAAACAAAAACGATCTTATGCCACAATACAACGCGAAGATGCATATGGACAACCACCCCCGGCAAAGAAGCAGATGTTGGATAATCATCAGGTCTTGAGAACCCCGCCGCGGAATCAGAGTGCTCAGTCTTCGGCCGAAGGCCGAGTTTTTACAAGGAAATCCAATACCACACAGCCATCCGCCTTTGAACGGAAATGTGTTGCAGTAAGAGAAAAGCCTGCCCAGCAAGCGCTATCAAAGGCAGAAAAGACAACCGAGGAGAATTTGGAAACCATTAGACAATGGCAGAAGCACTACCGGAAGATCTTCCCAACCTTCGTCTTTTATTTCGAGAGTGTTCCGGAGGATGTTCGCATTAGGTACCAAAAGCAGGTAGTTGCTCTTGGCGCGGTAGGTTCTCTGAGTTCGCTGTCATGTTACTTGTTGCTGACTATGTAATCAGCGGGAAGAAAAGTTCTTTTCAAATGCAGTTACTCACGTCGTTACAACTCGAACTATCCCGCCAGAACATGATGTTAGCTCAGTGGAAGGAACAGTTGCATCATCCACCACCAACGAATCCAATTCGCAAAATAGCCAGCCACAGACAATCAATCCGTCGTTGCTTGACAGATCTTCAGAGTCTGTTCACGCGCAGTCGGAATCCTTTGGAGGAAAGGGAAAATTTACGTTCGAGGCCCCGATCAGCAGAAGATTAGCCAGTCATGGACATGATGCTGAGGTCCGAAGGCAACAAGGGAGGAACGCTGATGTGCTTCACCGGGCTCGGGAACTAAACATGAAAATATGGGCTTTGGAGAAGTTACAACGAATGATGACGACTATGTTTGACACGGAAACCGGATATCAAGCAGGCCATGGCCACAACACCAGAAGTAACTCCGTCCATGGTATGGCAACTATCCCACGGACAACAGCAGACTTGTCTCAGCTACTTCGGAACGAGAGAATCAATGGTCCCTCGGACCGAGATCCTACAGTAGCCACAAAGGAAGTCTCGATTTTCAAAGGCCCTTTTATTTATGTTCACGATATTGATGAGAAACAAAAGCCGATCATGGTTCGAGAGTATGCTAAGGTGGCACACAAAGAAGATGGCGACTGGCCACAATTCCGTAGCGTGGCTAATGGCAAGTGCCCATTTGTGGAGGAAGTTGACTACAGCCGCCGAGAAGCCGAGAAGGAGAAGGAGCTGCTTCGACTTCAAAAGCAGCAAGAAAAGGAAAAATCCATGGTCCCAAGGACAAGAGCTGCGGCAGCGGGCGAGAACGCCAGGATGCAACCACCTAAACAGGTCAACAGCAAGCGAGTATTTGCCGTCACGGATGAAGGGCCAAACAGAAACGTTACTGTTTCTACAAAACAGAACAATCCATTTGCCCCATCGAAAGGTTCGGCTTCTTATCGTACAGACTATGAGGCTTCATCACGAGGGAATCAGAATGCTTTCGTTAGTCGTGCAGGCGTTGGACGGCTCTTCGGTGGTGAGCCTGTTGCATCTGGACTCCAGCAATCCAATGCTACCTCTGCAATTCGTTCCCAGATGATATCCTCTACAGCAGCCCAACCGGGGGCCAAGGCTGGAACGAGCAAGGAAGTTCACGGCCTCCAAAGGAAGGTTCTTGAGAAGAATAGTGGTGGGCCTGGATCGTATGGTCTAGCGAGCTCACATCGTATGACTGATCTACACGCTGTTGTGAGGGAAGATATGGGTGGCCGAGTCTCCCAACGGAAAGAAAAGCTGGAGCTAATCGAGGAGGATATAAACCCTTCAGAAACCGAGGAAAACGCGAGAAAGGTCGAAGCTGCTCGGAAAGCCAAGGCTGTTCAGCAGAGAAAACTTGAGAAACGTGATCCAAAACCAGGTTACTGTGAAAACTGCCAAGATAAGTTTGAAGATTTTGAAGAGGTATGTTTTCTGTATTACCATGGAATGACTGTGGCTAATTCATGCAATAGCATATATTGTCCCGCAAGCATCGAAAATTCGCAGAAAAATTGGAGAATTGGGAAGACCTCGACAAACTGTTGGTGAAACTAACTCGTCTACCTCGAGCGACTTCAGAAGGGCATTATTAAAACCCGTGCTTGACTTGATCCTGACGCAAACGACTGTATCCTCACACCTCAACATCACCTCGAAACGAAGCTCCTCTTGTCTGTGAGACATATTCTCATATCCTAATGTCGGCGTTACGGATGGATTCCGGTTGTGCAAATTCCTTGTCTGCTTAGTTTCGCTCTTCTCTTCTTTTTGGCTTTGCAACTATACCAAGCTTCTTGACGCATTTCAGCCTGGCTTGCGTGCATCGGGGCAGGAGCGGGCATTTTGGGCTGCATTTACATAGGCGTTTCGATTCGACTCGCTAGCCTGAGAGGAGGTTGTCATCATGTAGGGGGGCTGGCTAGTAGTGGTGGCTCTACCAAAGAGCTGTTTATCAGTATCTTTCGGTGTACATATGTGATCTTTTCACATAAAAACTACTTAAACTTGTCTGTCCTTCTGCTTGCTCGATTGTTCCGAGTGCTAGGTTCCCAGTTGAATCTATCAATACCCTTCTCGAGCAAAATCACTCAGCTTCCTTGACTGGAAAGTGCGGCTGGACTAAGTTTTGTTCAGGTGAAGATGTCGGTAGACTACTAATTTTAACTATTGCGAGTCGCTGTTCTACTGTGAGTATTTGTGAAGCATCGGGACTTCTATTACTTCCCGGCATTCAGAAGAACCCCAATCGTATACCGTGTTTGACCTTGAGATGTGTGTCCGCCGAACTCGACCCTAGTAAGTATGGTTACCTTTGAATGTCTTGAATGTCCTAGCCCGACCTGGGACAGCATGTGACACCCGCCCTCATATGCAGCCTTGAATCAGCTCCCGGGAAGTCTATAAGCGAGCGAAGGTCTGGAGTTGGCCATCCTCGGTACGATGCGGTGCACGCAATATGCTGCAATTATCCAGCGCCGCACTCCTGTTGGTGGCATCGTGCTTCTCGGAATTGGGACATGCAAAGTAACACTAGCCTCATCCATCTGTCAGCAATCGTAATCTCTGATGTATCCATACCAATCTACGTATTGTTCGTGGTACAATATATCTGAATGCAGCGCCACGATGCGACTTCCGTAGGAATCAAGTTAGCTACTACCTTCCAATGAAGCTTTCATGATTATTTTGTCGAGCCGCAAACGCGGCACAAGTGGACATCTTTTGGGCTTGTGGCTAATCTGCTAACGAGCTTTTTTTGGATAGTTTTCGGGAGGTCCGACATGACCTGTGGGCATGGCGCTATTAAATGTGCAAGCGTGTCTAAGTTTGGGGCTTGGACACAGTTTTTTCTTGGCTTTTAGTGATGTTGAGCATTACGAAGTCTGTGAAGCAGCTAGTCAAGTGCTCTGCCTGGAAAAGGCACTAAACTAAAGGTCGAGAGGTAAAGTCAGAACCACGTCTCCTAATAGTAAATTACTCTTTTGACTGTGTCTAGTCCTGATGAAGCAATGGCCTTCTTTTTATAAGAAGAATTAACTCCCTGCATGGAAATATTGAATAAATTATCACAACTTCAAAATCTGAAATTGCTCCAAGTTGCCATTTTACTACTTGATCTTGAAGCATGACTGGGGCAGACCTCTTCAGAGCATCTAAATAAATTGGGCAATTCCATACTACTTGTATGACTTACTTGATTGAAGTTTTCAACCAATATAGTTGCAGCTGGCGATAATTTTGGGTCTCCCTACGATGAGCTTCGGACCGTGCCGATGAATGAGTGGAAAGTTTCTGCGACAGATGTCTGAGAAGGCGAAAAGAACAAGATTGGCGTTTGGTGAACCTAGTGTATATTTCCTCCCATCCCCCTCGTGTCGTGAAGCGATGAAGGTTTGAGTGACCTGACTAAGGAAAATTCAGGAAAACTGCTACATGAGCTTGAGCTAGTAATTATCAGACTACAGCGAAACATGAAAATACGCTCGTGATTGGGCTCTCCACTATCTCTAGGTCTCGTCTTTTTCTCTCGAGTCAGGCTCCCGTACTTCGAACTTCATAGGTGTATCTAGTTCACGAAAAGTAGATCATTTAACTCGATTGGTCCGTGCAGGCGCTAATTATCTGAGAGCGGGCTTGAATTTAGTGATTTGACTGGCCGAGGTGCCGTTTCCAAATGTTTAGTGGGGAAGGGTTAGTTGTGGAAGAGGCGGTGTGCTAGAATTCTCGTGAGATTTGGCTTTGGTGTTTGTTTTTCTAGTTAGTGCAATCTGGGAAACACTATATGAGATTTAAAATTTGGAGGTGCCGCAAAGTTGCACCGAAGGGAAGGATAGCAGACGAGGTTTGAGATTCTTCTAGAAAAAGAAGGCCACGTCTTTGTTGTTCCCTTGGGATGATGCAGGTACGCGCAGGGCTAGAGTATTGGGTGAACATGTTTTAGATGGTCCTCTGCCCTGCATGATCTCCATGGACACGTGGAATGACTCCGAACGAGATTACTTTTTCTCGTAGCACAGCGTGCAAAAAGAAATGACGGGAAGAAGTTAGGGCTTCGACGGTTTCGGCCTGTATATCCCCCATGCAGGTATATCGACAGGCTCGAATTCGAAAAGGCTGCGTCAAGGTTGCTCGTGCTTGCTCTTCGCTAACAGCGGCTGTATTGGGCCTGCTGTTCTGCAACGAGACAGGCAGGATTTTGCCAATATCACCCAGGAATCCTTTCGTGTTCACCCGGGCCCGAGACTCTAGACCAAATCATGCTTATTGCGATTGGCAGCGTCTGCTTCCACGTCTGATCTAGAGGGGCAGTCCCAGCCTAAATATAACAAACAAGATGTCCGAAGTATGAGGTAGACCACCAGATGAAACTCCTGGGTTTCGTCTCGCTAGAAAGACCTCCGGTTACCCACAATGCTAGCGTACTGGGGATTGAAAAGGGTGTTGAGGAGACTGGCTTCCGATGTATGTATCAACTGGAAAATAATAATAAAAATTTCTAAAAAGCCTAGTAAAAAAGAGAAATCGTGGGTGCACTCTGCGGCTGAATTATCCACACATGACGACGCACAATTCGTGGCGTACACTGACGGATACTGGCGGACACCACCACGCATTGGATGACTGCAAAAGGAACTTGTAGTGAAGTCGAACGCTAATTTTTCTTCATTAGGGGCGACGACTGTGCTAGATAGTGGGCGAATCTTAAAGCCGAGCAGCTGGGAATGTCTCCGAGTTCATAACTGGTGTAAGAGTCGGGTGGTTTGGGCGAGCTCCATGGGCAGCAACGGCCACTGCGATGGATTCGCCACAAGCTGCTGCGTAGGTTCGTAGTCGGGAAACGCAACGCATGAACGAGTGAGTAAAAGTAGGCGACCGAGATGGTGTTCTGTAAGCAGCTTGTGGTCGAATCCTCTGCATCTCACTGCAGCAAAACGTACGAACCTCGAAGGCGGTATTATTTTCTATGGCGCCTTCTAGTGTCCTTCTAGCAGTAGCCTGTCGAATCGGTACAACATCGCCTTGCCATGAAAATACCATGTGCTTAACCCTGCTGGCCGGCCCTGGAACCATCCTTGGGACCACACGCTGGTGCCGCAAGCCTGCAGCTGGAGTCCGACTCCAGCATCACTCCAGCCAGTAAAGCGGCCGTGGCTCACTGGCTCCACGGTGTTATTGACAGGGCCCGTACGCCTGTGGACCGTGGCCAGCGGGTCTCCCAAGCCTGGCCGCCACTCAGAAGCCCGGCCGCCATCTCACTGAGCTTGAAGCCCTCCAGGGTCGTCGAGGGCGCGCGGTGACTGGCCTGCCTCAGCAGCTTCAGTGCCTCCTGAGTCCTGCCTCAGTCTCCAGACCGGGAGTCCCTCCAGCGTTGGCCCACCTGTTCCAGCGCTGCTCGGCCTCTGCCTAGGTAGGTACGGTATCTTCATAACGGCGGAGCTTTATAAAGCGCTATGCCTATCCCATCGTCGTGCTATGCGTCGTGGTTTCGGCCGGCTGCAACTCCTCTGCCTCTGAACAACTGCAGCTTCAACTGACAACCGACAACCGACACCGCGACAACAGCGCTTTGCCAGGAAACACCACGAAAGCCACAGTTCTGTGGAAGCCTTAAACGGGCAGGTCAGCACTCTCTCTCGCTCTCCGCGCCTGCGTGTGCCTCCCGTCGACCTTCCATCGGAGCCGGGTAGCAGCGACAAACCTGGCGTGGCGTGCATGCGGCAAAAGTCTCAGATGCTGTTGCCATGAGGAACAATTCTCGACATCCCCCCTTTGATCACCCATCATCCTATTTTGGTCCCAGCCCTTGCGAGAACTCGTCCCAGACTCCCAACCAGCGTCCATCCTGAGCCAGTCCCAGCACAGTGGACAGGCAGGCGTAGAAGGCTAGAAGGAGAAAAGAATCTTCTCCATACAATAAGGTAGTGTTATCGGCCTTTCCAGTCAGCATCAATATCAATCAATCTCCGCCGCAACTCGTTACTCGACTGCAGACTGCAGACCGCCCCAGCTCGCTTCGACAAGTGAATCCTCACTCCTCGAGAACCCAACCTCACATTGCCCTTTGGAGCACTTGCTGCATGATAAGATACCTCAAGTCGAGCATGCCCGCGGGCAACAACACTATCCAAAACTCCTCTAGGTAGACTGCGTGGGACCATCACCGCGCCAATGGGGAATTCGCATGGCAAGCAGGTGTGCTTTGAGGATCAGGGTAAGTGGGGTTCCGCTGACGATTATTCTCAACGGCGAACAATGGCACAATGGTATCTAGAGGTCGGGTTGCGCTAATCTTGCCTGGCTTATAGTCAACCTTAATCACTTCCGACTATTGCGTGTTGTGGGGAAAGGTGCCTTTGGAAAGGTCCGCATCGTGGAGAGGAAAGACACCGGGCTGACCTTTGCACTAAAGTACATTCGCAAAGATGAAGGTTGGTCTTCTAGCCATGCGTCACTGCATACCTGCTCACAGGATAAATACAGTTGTACGATCAGAGAGTGTGCGGAATATTCTGCGAGAGAGAAGAATGCTAGAGCATCTGAACTACCAATTCATCTGCAATTTACGCTATAGTTTCCAGGATATAGAATACATGTGGGTGGACCATACCCTTCTGTGCAATCAGCAGCTAATCCGGATTTACAGGTACTTGGTAGTTGATTTGATGAACGGCGGCGACCTGCGATTTCACATCTCGCGAAAGACCTTTACTGAAGAAGCTGTTCGATTCTGGATTGCAGAGTTAGGGTGCGCATTGAGATATATCCATGGCCAAGGAATTATACACCGAGATATCAAGCCGGACAATGTCTTATTGGACTCTGAAGGCCACATCCATTTGGCTGATTTTGTCAGCCCTCCCTTCCCTACGCCAAGGACCTATCGCTAACGTTGGCAGAATGTTGCCTCGGATTTTACTGCTGGAAAACAGCTGACGAGTAAATCCGGAACTCTAGCTTATCTTGCACCAGAAGTCTATACAGGACACGGCTACGGCCCTGGTGCAGACTGGTGGTCATTGGGGGTGTTATTTTATGAGTGCATTTACAACAAGGTGCGTAAAATTGCAAGACTGTCGACGTCCAGGACTAATGCAAGGATACAGCGCCCATTTGAAGGAAGTACACACTCCGTTTTAGCTGCACAAATCACCAAAGCCAGTCCAAACTTTCCTGTCACCGCGCCTCCGGTCTCTATGCCGTGTCTCCATGCTATCAGCTCTGCACTTGAAGAGGATCCGTCTAAACGTATGGGATCGATGGGTTTTGAAAGCTTCACAGATAATCCGTTCTTCAGACCGATCGATTTCGAGGCCCTGGAGCGAAAGGAGGTTGATCCAATTTTTGTCCCTTCTGGAGAGAAGACGAACTTTGATGCCACTTATGACCTTGAGGAGCTCCTCTTGGAAGAAGCACCATTAGAAGCTCGAGCCCGTCGACAGAAGCCACGAGAACAGCTAAAGGATGATGCTACCGACAAGGAGATTAGAGAGGATGTACTTTACAAAATGATTGAAAAACAATTTACGTCGTTCGATTACACACTTGCGGCTTTTGAGAGGTTTGTCACCCGGTTCTCTGACAAAGCGTATGATACTGACTACATGTCCAGGTACAACGCAGAGAATGATCCAAATTCAAAGGAAAGTGTTGCCCCAGATTCGCCGACACCTCAAGGGGCAAAAGAAGGGAGCATCCATGACAGTGCCACGGGAAGTAGTAAAGGAAGTGGACCAAAGTCTATTGATGGTCGCCCAAGTTCGAGATTAAAGAGGAAAAATTCGAGATCGGCGCCGTCAACGCCAGCAGGATCTCCGCCAATACCAGCAAATGCACCACCTCTACCTGTCGGTAAACAAAACCCTCAAGCCTCTGTGACTTCTCACCCCAAACAAGCCACGAAACAAAGTACAAAATCATCCACGAAGCGGCCGACCTCTACAAGCACATCCCAATCTGGATCCCATTCCACAAGCCCGCTGTCACCTTATCAACCATCGTATTCCAGACCATCACGACAGGGAGCTTCACGAAAAGAGTCCACTGGCGGAGGTATGCAAGTTGTTTTGGGAGAGACAGGCAGTTGGTCAGAATTGGCCAAAAAGGACACTACTCTACCATTGGATGCGAAATTGGCCGAGGCTGAATCAAAGCCAAATGGCATGTTGGGCTTTTTGAGTCGAAAAAGAGGCCGGGGCCACAGCCCAAAACCACAAGAACGAGGTATTTTGGGCAAAGAGGGCGCAAGAGTTGTTATAAGTAGTGGCGCCCGATAGTCTTATCATTATGGCCCGAAACTTTGTCCTACACGGTTCAGATACCCCCACGAAGTTGGAGTTTGGTGACTTTTGACGGAAATAAGAAAGAATGAATGATACCGTGGACGTTATTCTCTTTGATGGATATGGATATAAGGGCGAATATGGGTTGGTTGTATTATGGCGGCATTGCATTTTAAGGAAGCGGGAGTTGTTTCCTTTGTTTCGGCCGGGTTTCTTTCATAATGAAACCACACATCGGCTTTCTATCCAGGGCGGAGAGCAAATAGCTAATGTGCGGGTATACAAAGATGAGGGTAGCATTGTTTGCTAAGCAATACGTTACTTTGAGATACCAGTGCCCGAGGTTTGACTGTTATAGATATGATACTGATACTAAAGTATATTGTGAGCCTCACTGTCTTTCTTAAATCTTGGCAAGTGCGCGCTGTGTTTTGCCTCTATTCATAAGGGTTAACTGTCCATGTATTATTTGTTCATCGTGGTAAAAGTTCAACATTCTTTCCCCGAACCAGTTCCCAGGCGGTAGGTACATCAACGCAATTCTGTATTGACCTATTGCCCTTCTTATTTTTTTCTTTTTTTTCTTTGGCTTGTATCTGTACCTAGCTACGCTCGCTCAAAGCGCAGAGACTGCCGGTATTTAAAGGGATACGCTCTTGGAGCACAGTATTCACTCGTCTCTTCATATTTAGCTCTTTTAATTCTCTTTGAAAAAATTAAATTAAAATTAATACCTTGTTTGCTTTTTGCCTCCCTGTGACGTCACGTAATTATGTTTATAGGTGACACTACTCGGTCTGGTTTTTAATAAGGGCTGTGGAAATTATTGAAAGGTTAGGTAAAGTACTCACAATAGGACAGCAACCTATAGATATCGAAGTAATTAATCTCTTTTCACGTCCTTTCATAATGTTTTACTTTATAGGGGTGAGTAATTTTGCTCCTGTGAGTTATTTTTAATACTACCCTATGTAGATTAGATATCGAGTGCGGCCCTTGGTAAAAATCCAGCCTAGTAATTAAAGTAGTAATTAAGAGTCGGTTCCTCTCCTACTGTGTTTTCCTGACATTGAAATGTATGGCATTGCAATGTAGACACGGAAGTGCCGGAATTAACCAAGGCACAGATTTCCAAATGGTGGAATTGAGAAAAAAAGACTATATCAACCTGGATTTAACAATTTTGCCAAGAGAGTCATATCTTAGACACTACGAGAAAACAAATCATTGCTAAATCAAAACGCAATAGACACCTGGGAAAATAGACACCATTTTATTATATGATATTATTAGAAAGAAGTAGGAGTTTAAGTACTATTTCTCTGACTCTTTTCCACTCTAGTGACCTCCTTCGCACTCTTTTAGCTCTGTAGTTATTTCGTAATTTTCAAGCAATTTTTATAATAATGGATTTAACTACTATAAAAGGGTATTTATAGAAGTGAATAACTGTTCAAGGGACATCTGTGTGTTTTTTTTTTATAGGACTCATAGACTTTCTTTAGCCTCCGTTGATACAAATTACTATAGAGTAAATAGGATTTGGTTTACAGAGTTAACAGTGAGGTTTGCCTTTCAAAAGTTCGAAACAAGTATATTAATTTTTTCGAGTTAGTTATAGAGAGCATCAAGATCCAAGCTATTAGGAACAAGATACAGGCTACTAAACTATTTCGAGATAACCAAGTTTATTAAGAAAAAAGCAGTTTCAAGGTTGAACCCGGAAGAAATAAAATTTCAAGGATATAGAGCTTTCCAAGCTCCAGGAATGTATAGGGGTGAAGCTCTAAATTATACGAACGTGAGCTCTTTGGCTGAAAATGGAATTTATAAGTGAACAGGCGACTCTAGATATCAGGAATCCCAAGCTACCTTAACCAAGAACATTATTTAAAAGAGTTGTGTTTTATGTATCAAAAAGGATGCAAGCAACTCAAATACGATTCAAATGCATCAGTGCCGACCAGCTCCAGATCATACCAGATCATACCATACATGAAAAATACCATCCGATCAATGAAGGTACCAAACCCCATAATTCCTTGAGTATCCCCGGTGTGTCACAGCGACCACGACGCCATATCAATGATCCTTTCCATGGCGCTATTCAAAGGCCTTTTGATATAATTGTAACGCCTCCAATCCAAAAATGCCGCTCATATACATCGTTTGGTCTAGGCCTTTACACTAGCCTCATCTTTCTTCTTGTTAACGTATGACTTCATAATCTTGTTGAAGTCCGATTCGTTGACAACGGCGCCGGTTTCGGAGCACTTGGCTTTCTTTTGGAGGTCCTTGCATAGTGTGTCAAGATCAAATTCGCCATCTTTAACCTTCGGACAGGCTTGGAGACGATCCCTGAAATTCATGTTAGTCACGTGCGCTTTAAAGAAGCCTAAAGGGTTTGATCATAACCATACCAGATAGTGTTGCAGGTTAAGAGCTTGGAAGTGTCCTCTCCAGGTACAACTTCCTCCTCTTCATTCTGCCTTTCGTCAATCTGTGCGACCAAGTCCTTCTTGGCCGGAGCAGGGCTCGGCTCAATATTAAATGGACTGTTGAAATCCGGAACAGCAAAAGCATCGCTGAAGAAGCTATCTGCGAAGGCATCACCAGAAAGAATGTTATCCTGGGGTTCTCGGTAATCACCGAATAGCTGAGGGTCAAATTGGTTGCCGTTTTGTTGGGCAAACCAGTCGATACCATTAACATCGAAGCCTGGATTATCGGCGTTACCTGAATTTGCAGCAGATTCAGACATTGTACGTGGGATAGGGTTGTTGGGATTGCCGCAAGCCATGTTGAGCTTGTCGCAAAAGGTGAGCTCACCTTCGCCGATAGTATCGCAAGAGTGCTCTTCTCCAATAGTGGTTAGTGTAGCATCAACAGGTTTGTTGTAAACAGGAGATTGCATAGATGGCTCAGGCGAAGTGCCACAAGATGAACTTGGTCCTTGGTTCGAATTAGAAGAAGCTGACGGTGAACTATATGACGTATTGTGGCCAGTGCTCATGTTGCTATTAGCAGAGTCTGTGCTTGACCTCGATCCATTTGAAGCGTTGACTGCGTTTCCGAAAAAGTCATATTGAGGGCTCTTGCCAACGCTATCAAGAATTGACGGGCTAAACAGGCCAGAAAGGCTAGACATATCTCCATTGTCAATTTGAACAGGGGATCTTGTCAGTCCAACGGTGGTGACGCTCGGCGTTGGGGACTGAAGCGTTTGGCTACGTGGACTAACTTGATTTCGCTCAATGGGGCTAGCACTTGATTGTGCTACTGGTGGAGATGCAGATTGTCTTGTGCCATTTTGAATGGAGGTAAGAGAGGGGCCAGGAAGGCGTCCAAATCTTGGGAACTCGAACTGAAAGTTGACGTCGTTTGGATTGTTAAGGCCTGTAGTCCCAAGACCTTTTCCGGCAAGATAAGGCGGAAGAGTGCTGTTTAGCGATGGACTGCGGCCAATGCCACTATTCAAGGAAAGCCTTTTTCGATACTCGCGCAACTCCACCGACATCTTTTCTACTTGAGCCCTAAGCATACTATTTTCTTGATTGGCAGATTCAGATGCCTTCTGGAGATCTTCAACTTTAGTTTCCAGGTCTTTTAGGTGCTTTTCCTTGCGTTCCCGGAAGGCCCGTTGAGCGGCACGATTCTGAGCCTTGCGCTTCTTTATAGAGAGTCAGTTTGAGTTGTGATAAGAGCACATGGCATGTGTAGGACTTACAGAAGTAGGTTCAGAAGTCAGCGGCTTCCGACCAGGCTTCTTAGATGCCTTCTCATCACCCTCCCTGCGCTTTCCGCCACCCTCTTCTTCATCTCCTTCGTCATCGGGATGACTTCGCTTATCATGGGTATCAGCATCGCCATCTGAAGAGGTGCCAGGCAATTTGCCAATCATCTGGCCTTGAGAGCCATTGCTGAAATCATAATCGAAGCTTCCGTCGGCGTCAAACTCGTAGTCGTAGTCGATGAAGGGACTGTCTTCGAAGCCGTTCAAGGTGCCAGAACCTGGGGCCTGAATTGGCGATTCGGAGAAAGAGCTTGGAGCCATTGTGAGGATGCCGTTAGACTTGGTTGCTGCAGAGTCAGTGCTTGTGGGTTTGGTGTTCGAATTCAAAGCGGCAAAGAGGAGCTGTTCTTGCCGGGCAGAAAGTGTAAAGGCTGGATTAATCGTATTCGTCAGCTTCGCGGCGGTATCCATGTGTCCCCCGGACCTTTAAGAAGGTGTTCGTCAGAGTGCTAGCAAGCTCAATTGAAATAGCTTCCCATGCGTGGGAGAAGAGACAAAGGCGTGGCAAACGGCGATGGAGGAGTGTTGTTTGACGATGCGAAGAAATGTATGGAGTGGGGAGGAAAGTGACGGCAAGTCAGTCAATGCAGGTAGTGCTTATGCAGGCCAAGGGCAGCAGAATAGAGGGGCCCTGAGCGGCTGTGGATTGTGGGCAGGATGCGGCCTTTGAGCCTGGAACTTTTGGGCTTTCGCGGCCTCAGACAGCCAAGCTAAACAGTGAGCACTGTGTTCCTGGCGATGAGGGCGGACGTGGACTTTTTTGCCTGATGGTGCCAGTACAAAGACGTAGGACATGGGGCTCGTCCAGGTCGAAACAGCGCGGGCAAGAGGCAGGCCGCAGGAGAGGCTAGAGCAGTGGTGGTGAGAGGGGGGGGGTTTGTTGCTTGATAATCAATGTGCAGGGGCCATGTGCGATGGTGGAAGTGGGTGGAAGGCAGAGAAGCCATCAGCTAAAACCCGAATGCCGGCGGGCTTTCGGCGGAGTCCCGCGCGCCCTCCAGGTTGAAAAGAAAACCCGTGAGCCGCGTGAGCCACAAGCTACAGAGATATACTGTACCAAAAAAAATCCACCCTTGCTACTGCCCTCCTCCACCTCTTTCTACAGCCAATCCGGGAACTGCTGGGGCTGTCCTGCCTTTTGTGACTCAGGCCGAAGAGCTTATTTTGCTCATTCGCACTCTGACGACATGCTGCATTTCGCCCGTTGATATGTGATGCGATTGTCAGTGGCGATATCCGGAGAGCACGTGGAAAATGTAAATGCCACCTTGTCTCAAGAGGGCAATACTCCTATTGTTATAGTACTCGATCGGGTATTTTCTAAGCGCCAGGTTGTCTGTTCAGTTCAAGAATATCAATAATATCCCATAGTAGCAAAATCACTGAGCTTCAACGACTATACCGTTAACTATTGAGTTGAAGGTAGAGCCTAAATAGAAAGACAGCTTAATGTGTCAAGTTGCTGTCCTATTGTGAGTTCTTTACCTTGTCTAGACAGTATATCAGAATTTGGGCATCGCCTTTCCCCGGAATACCAGACTGAGTACCTAGGTAGGGAAATATGGGCGCCGTAGAATAACAGGCAGCGAACTGAAAGGACAGATGGCCTCTTCTTCAAGACCCATCCTCGGTCGGGTATTTTCTCAGTACCAGCCCCCTATTGTTAATACTTCACAGTCGCAAAATCACTCAGCTTTTGAGGGAAAAGTTACAGCTACGATATTGAGGTAAAGAAGACTGTTTACATCACACGCATAAGTTGCTATTGTACTGTGAGTACTTATGAACTTCGGGGTTTAAATACTGAGACTCAGCACCCTGGTAATCACGTGATGCTCAATTTTGTATGTTCGGCTAAGGCCGTTTTGGGTCACCCGTCGATCACTGCAAGGCATCTTCATAAGGAACCGCTGGAGGGACCTATGAATCTTCGAGCTATTGCCATAGCACACAACCTTAGCAATGGACCTTGCATACGATCACATCCAGGAGGAAGCTCTCTCTCCCGAGGAGCCATCCAACAACCAAGAGAAGCAGCCTGAAACCACCCTCAATGCCGACTTCCAAGAGGCCTACAAAGCTATCTCATCGAGTCCTTGGGGCGCGCGATTAGGGGGCTTCTTTGGCAGCGTTGTTAAGCAAGTCCGTATTGTGAAAACTTGTTGTGCACACCGGTTGCTGACAATGTCAATAGGGAGAATCTGTCTACAAAGAAGCACAATCAGAACTCTCTGCTGTAGGTGAGGAAGCGTCGAAAGGCCTTACAGACCTCAGATCATCTATCATAAGCCGAGCAAGATCCGTCTCCTTAGCACAACCTCGCCCCACAACCGACAATGCAGCAAAGGAAAAGGATGGGGTTAAGGAGGTGTCAACCGACGAGGCATTGAAGGAGTCGGAGGGTGTCATTGCTAGGCTTCGCACAGAAGCTGCTAAACGTTTGAAGGATATACAAGAGGCAGAGGATGCCGCGGACGAGGCTCTTTTGAAATTTGGAACAAACCTCCGGAACTTCCTGAAAGATGCAGTGACTATCGCCCCACCATCAGAGGAAGCCGGAAAAGCCAACACTGTCCTGTTCGAGAGCAAAGATGCCTCCGGGAAGCGGGTTATTCATACAACGAGATTCGATGCTCAACTACATGTCATTCATTCATCACTAGACAGCTTCACCCAAGATCCAGTTAGCGACGAGTACGAGCCATGGACCAAGTCCTTCAACGTAGAGAGTAAAACAGAGGATATCAGCAAAGACCTAGAGAATTTCAACGAATTGAGGGCTTCTATGGAGAAACTAGTCCCCGATACAGTGACGTACGAGGATTTTTGGAAGCGATATTATCTTTCTCAGACATAGTATTGAGACGGCCGAGCGCGGAGGAGAGACTTGCTCAAAGGTAGGTTGCTTCCATATTTCAAGTTCTAGTAATCAATGCTAACTAGACCCAGGGGCAGCAGCATCAACAGAAGAGGAAGTTGGCTGGGATGAGGATTCTGATGATGAAGCTGCAGGTAAGACTGTCAAAGCCAAGGAAGAATCAGGCAGGCCAGTTTCAGCAGAGTCGTCGACGACTCTCCACCCAGCTGCCCAGGCTTCTAGCCAACCATTCCTGAAGCCAGAGGAATCACGAAAATCCCATGATGAGAAATCGCAGGCCGATAGTGACGGCAGTTATGATGTTGTAGGCGCCGCTTCAGGCGCTCCAAGTCGGGCCCCAGGCAGTCCCAAAGAGTCCCGGAAAGGCGATGATAGCGAGGATGAAGACTGGGAGTAGTCGGATCAGAAATGACGGTGCGTATTTGTTACTGGCGTTGGAAGGCCTATGCTGCCGGGATCGATATGTTTAAGGGCGTTTAGGTTAAGCGACTTGTTGATTTGGGAGACTTTTGAGGTCCTCTGCAAATGGTAGATAAGATAATGCAGTTCGATATCCCCTCGGCGCAATCTCTTCCCATAATTGAACGACCGATGCCGATATCTTGGAATTCATCCCTTCTTCGTGACCTTGGTGAAGCCGTCTTCATCCACTTCCGGCAGAACAGGTTGCCGGACTCTAACCAATGGCGGTGCTTCATCCATATCGACATCCGCACCTCCTTCTCTATCATCGCCTTCTGATCCGCTCGTCTCATCCTCTCTTTCGTCCCTCTCCTTTTCAAATAACTTTCCCACATCCTCACCCCGTCCACCCCTCGCATCCCATCGCTCCTTAAGTTGCAATACCTCTCTGAATTCCCCCTTGATGCAATCCTTCCGCATTCTCATAATCTGCTCTGCGACCTCAAAACCACTTTCATCATCCACATTCACCTCAAATTCGTCCAGCATAACTTGCAGCAGGAATTCCTCGAGCCATTCTGCATCGGCATCTGGATTTTCGTTGAGTAGATCGATGGTCTTTGCGCAAACCATTCCCGTTTATCGCTACTATCCGCTCCTCCCCAATTATTTGTCACGGCGAGGGAGAGTGAGGGCCAGAAGAAGAGTGATAGAGTTATGCCAAGTTCAAATTGCGCCTGGCATTTTGCTGTGCGGATCAGTCAGCATGTCCCACCATTTAGGGAGAAAAAGTACTTACCAGGCGAAAGACCGCTCTGTGCACTGCTGCTTCCCCCAGTTTCCACAGGTCCGGAAAGTTGCGTCGGAAAAGCCATGTTGTCGTGGTGTCGAGATGTGGGGTAAAAGTTGTGGTGGGATATAAAATTTTGTGCATTGGAAGAGACCCATGTCGGAGCTTATGAAATGCCGACAAGGGTCCAGAGCTCGCTTCCAGGTCATTATTGAAGTAAGATGACGCCTGGCGAACGAATGCAATTTGGCTAGCACCTGTAATCTCGAAGAATGATATTCCTTTCCCATGGCGATGGAGTTTGCGATTGCTCGTCCGTCCTAATATTTAATCTTTACTTTTAATGTTGTGCCTTCCTTTTGTTTCTTGAAACGAGCGTTTTGAGACTCTATCTTGGCGACACTGTCTTGACCTCGGCACAAGACATAACAACAGTATTGTTGATCTAAAGCCTGAAGGAGCTGAAGCTTCGAGAGACGAGATGGTCTTCAATACTGCAACCGTGGGGACGGCAGTAACTCCAGTAGTCATCCAGACCTTTTTCAGCCATGTAGGCTTGCCCTCCATTTTGCACAAGCAGCTTCTAAAAGGAAATAGTACCTCAATCGCAAACCTCTTGCGCAAAAGCCCACAGCACATATATCCTACGATGAGGGCTTACACTTGATTCGGAAATTCCTCAATTACGCCTCGCACCACACAGTTGAGGATGTTCAAAGATTCACATCGCAATGGGTACCTCATCCAACCTGGGTCAAAGTTGACGAAGTCAAAATCTCAGAAGAGTACATAGCAAAGGCGGCCGAGGCGATTCAGGAGCAATTGGGTCACCGTGGCATTGAAAAGGTTGGTGGGAAGACGTGGTGGCAGTGGCGCAGACCAGGGAGTGAGGTGAAGGCAGAATGGATTGAGATGAGGGCGGATTACCAAGAACGGAAACGAACAAAAGATCCCGGGAAAAGAGTCATGTTGTATGTGCATGGCGGAGCGTACTTTTTTGGAAGTGTGGATGAGCATAGGTATCAAATGCAGAGACATGCTAGGAAGTTGAAAGCGAGGGTTTTTGCACGGTATGATATTTTTTTTTCCGTATCTAGAATTGTAGATGCTGACTTATTATTGCCTCTAGTGAGTTTGAAACCGAATAAATATGATATGATTCTAATTTTTCGTAGCCCGATACCGACTAGCCCCTCAATTTCCTTTCCCTTGTGGCCTTCATGATTGCATGGCTGCATATTTGTACCTACTCACTGTGCAGGACCCTTCAACCATTGTATTGGCAGGTGATTCTGCAGGTGGTGGAATGGTATTGAGGTAGGTTTCAGCACGTGTGTTCTACGGTGGTCTGGCTAACTCTTGGGAAGCATGATGGTGATAATGAGAGATCGAGGCATACCTTTACCAGCTGGAGCTATCCTAATATCTCCATGGGTGGATTTAACACATTCATTTCCTAGTGTTTCTGGAGAAAATCCTTTGGACTACATACCAGCTCACGGCTTTCATCAGCGCCCATCAGCTTCATGGCCACCTCCAAATTCCGACGATATGTTAGCCATGGAAGAAGAGATTGTCAAAAAGCTCGCCCATCAGGAGCACAAATCCTTTCCACAAGAAAATGAAACAGACGCAATTCAAGGCTTTCATGTGGACAGTCATCCAAATCCCGGAACACTAAACGATACGGCTGCCAACGGAACTGCAACACACGATGGCGCCGGACCTACCGCAAACACAGTGCCAGGTTCAGGCCACGATTTGTCAATCGTGATAGATGGAAAATTAGTGGAAATCAAAGATCAAATTCAGATGTACGCCTCTAATCAACTTATATCCCACCCATTGGTCTCCCCAATATTGCAGCCATCCCTTGGCGGTTTACCGCCATTACTCATTATGGTGGGAGGTGGCGAGATGCTTCGAGATGAGCAAATATACCTAGCTCACAAGGCAGCAAATCCTTCAAAATATCCCCCGGGCGATGCTTTTCTCGATGAGGCTCCTCACGACCACAATAGAAATCAAGTTAATCGATGGAAACCTACCGATGTCCAGTTGCAAGTATGGGAAGATCTGTGTCATGTGGCACCAACTCTTTCATTCACTCGACCTGCCAAGTATATGTATCGATCGATAGCGCATTTTGGAGCGTGGACGTTGGCCAGAGCACAGAAGACAGAAATCGAGATTTTAGACGATGACGATGTTTCTGTGATTTCTCGGTCTGAGTCCGATGACGAGAATGAAGAAACTCGGAAGGAAAAGGTGCTTCATTCTAAGCAAATGACTGGATGCGGCTAATATATGATCAGTCTTCTGAGAATAGCGATGGCGCACAAGTAGGCAAGGCTGGGGATCCTTTACCACCTTTCAAGAACCGTAAGTTAATGGGACCTACGCCTCCGCATCTCACCTTGTTTCATCATTTCTCCTTG